>JACEGR010003784.1:0-56131 GCA_014170235.1 Listronotus bonariensis | reverse complement strand
TTTAGTTTGCGATGGAAGCAAACTTAGATGTCTTAAAAGATAATATTTATAAGGAGGATATAATTGAAAGTTATAATTACGTTAGTTGTAACGACTACAGTTTTATTATAAGAAGCAAAAATTGCCATAGCAATATTAAAACAAAAAGTGAGTGACAACTGGATCCGCAATTTTAGTATTGGCACCACAACAATCTGGATAGTTAGATATACTTACTCATCACTAAAAAACTAAATACAAAAAAGTGTTTAAGTGACATCAAATTGAATTTAACAAAGTTGCAGAATTTAAAAATGTCCCACTCGAATAAGAAATTAAGAATGCGGTGCCAAAATCGTATTTCTTTTCAAGAAAGTGAATCCAAATAGTATAAAAAATGACCCGCATTTAAAAGGCGGACACAACATCGTATTTAGGTAAAAGATAATAATACACTAATTAATTAATTAAGTATAAGAACCCTCATCTGTTAACCATCTAAGTAGTGTTACTGATACTGCACTGAACCGAGTCTCTCAAAATTTTGCAAATGTTGTGTTTTGTCGAAATTCTAAAGGACAATGATTCGATAGAAACTGCTAATGCTATAAATAAAGTAAACATGGCTGTAAATAAATTAAAAACAACTGGTGATGTTTTGAATTTTTACATCAAATCAAAAAAATTAAACTTGGTAGAATTATAGGTGTACAACCAACATCAACTAGTCGCAGAAAACAAAGAACAGGGCTAACTGCCGGTACAAAAACCATTTAAAAAACGAAAATGTTTGAGGAATCTGGAAGTGAATATTAGTTGTAATTAAACTAACCAGAAATCGCATTAATTTTTATATATGTGTAATTTCTGTTTTCTGAAATATGTTTACTTTGTTAGCTCAGAAATAGGCCATAAAAAATAAAGGTAACTTTAAAAAATAAATTTTGTTTTTTTACGGCGGTATAATTTGGAGTAGAAATCGGAGCGTATTGTAAGTTCATACCCTACTATCATCAATTTTAGGCGTTCAACCAATTATAACCGCGGTAATAATTGGTGACAACTTTGACGTATAATACATTGTTTAAACGTCAACATAACCGATTGGTAAATACCGTTTTAAAATTGGTTCTTCGCCTAAAATTGATGTATGTTGTAGATTGACGCTTATCTGTATCGCGGTATGATTTGGAGAAACCATATGCGCGTTTTAAACATACATATTATACTACGCTATAGAATGGCACTCATCTGTATAAGTATAATGGTATAGAATGTAAATACGCGGGCCAGTACAGTTAAAAAATTATAAAAAAATATAAGACATTACTAAAAAATTTTTGCTCTGCACTTCCCAACCAAACCTTTTTTTTTTTACTAAATTATTTGTAAATTAATAAAATAAAACAAAATATATACTTTGTTCATAGTCACTTTAATTGAATATTTAGCCGTGACAGCTGTTTCGTAGTACAACTACATTTTCAAAACGTTTTGAAAATGTAGTTGTACTACGAAACAGCTGTCACGGCTAAATATTCAATTAAAGTGACTATGAACAAAGTATATATTTTGTTTTATTTTATTAATTTAAAATGTACGGTCACAAAGTAACGGACGAAACCATAAATTCTTTAAATTATTTGTGTTTCTTTAGAATTTTCTTTTAGAAAAATTTAAATCAATCCGCTTGTTCATTGTAAGTTATATATTTATTCAAAAAGTAAATAGTTATCATAAACACTGCATTCACAAAGGATTTAAGAGATTGTTTTCGTTAGATCAATTAATTTTTTAATGGCTCGATTTATTTTATTTACATCGACTGTCGACCAAACGTTTAGTATTAGTTTCTCAAAAGTAATTTGTCTGTTCCTCACACATGAAAACTGTTACAAATTCCCAAATAACAGCTGGTTATTTTAAGTGCCATCAATATTTTGACAGTTTGGAGTAATTTAAAGAGAAATATCTGAAATGATACAGGGTCATTCAAATTAAGTGTCCGCCATTAGTACCTATTTTTGTTATTTGTCAAAATACAAAATTATTTAAATTGACAAACTGGTAGTATTTTTACGTCATTTAAAAATTAAGTAAAAAAAAACAATTGACACATTGTTTAAAGTTACAGAGAAAAATTGCATTTCTTTAATTTCTTTAATGGAACGTCCTGTGTTTTTTTATTACCATTCAAAAAATAGATCAAAAGCTTTAAAAAAAAGTGCAGTAGCAGTACATCCACTTTTTGACAAGTAATGGAAACATGGCCATTCAAATTTAAAGTATACTGGAAATTATCTCCATTTTATCTATAGCACTAACAAAGAAACTATCTTAGGTATCCCTCGACAATTTTAATAATAAGAGATACACATTTTTTAATGGCCATTAAACACTTTTAAGACAAACTTTTTGGGGTGGCCTAAAGGTCCGAGGAAGATTAGTATTTCTGTTACTTAACAAAATATGACAAAAAGTCTTACATAAACGTTGTAAGATTTGTTGTTGTTTTATTTTGTTAAATAACAGTAATTTTGGGCTTCCGTGGACCACCCCAAAATGTTTGTCTGCCAAAGGAGTTGGAATTATCAAAACTGTCTGACGACTGAAAAATATCTTCTGATAGGTACCGGGTGTCAAATTATAAATTTACACCCGCCCTAACTTTCTTATTTTTTATCGTAAAAAAATATCAATTTTTTAGGCTAATTCTGTAATTTCCGAATTGGTTACCAGATTTTTATTTTTTGCTAAGATATACAGGGTACCTACGACAAAAAGTATGAGATTTTTATATGGAACACCCTATATATTATTTAACCAATTAAAAGGTCTTTTAAAAACCTTTAAATAAATACCATATTTCATATACTTTTATCAGTTTTTAAAATAGGGCCATGCAAATCTGAACAATAATTTTTAATTCCCATTAAAAACGTAATAAACTGACATCCCCATAACTTTTTTATTTTTTAACGTATTAAACAAACAAAAACACCAACAAAATTATTCTTTCTCTTAAGATATACAGGGTACGACAAGAAGTATATTTTTTTAAATGAAGCACCCTGTATATTAAATCACCATTTAAAAGATGATTTAAAGATCGTTACAAAATTACTATATTTAATGGGTTTCCCTTTAATGGTTTTGAAAATATGGCTATAAGTAAAATTATTGGGCAGTTATTTTCATAATATACCTAACCTATGTACATAATTGATATTAACACTTATTCTTTAGATTTAGATGACCATATTTCCAAAACTTATGAAGATGAAGATGGATATATCAAATGTAGTATTTTTTAAAGCTCTTTGAAATATATTCTTACCAGTGATCTAATATACAGAGTGTTCTCTTTTAAAAAAATTTACGTTTTGTTCTACCCTGTATATTTAAAGAGATATTAAAAATCTAATTATTGATTTAGAAACTACCAAACAAACTGATATACGTATTCATTTTGAACAATAAAAAATAAAAAAGTTAAGGGGGATGTAAATTTATAACTTGACACCCGGTAGCAAAGTAACATATATAAAATTTAACGTTAACAAAATGACAAAAGTTAAGTTTTATTTTAATAACCTTTGGTACCTGGTACCTGCCAAAGCCACTATGAACCAAACTTCATAGTCTACAATGGCTTTTACCTATGCTGGATGCACGTGCTGACAAACTTTCTGCTTTTACAAATTAACAAAGGTCTGTCGCTCACGCTAAAGCATAATTTTAATAATCAAAATTATTTTTCCTTAATATATTAAAAAAAAAACAATTTAAGGGTGAATTTAGGATTGCATTTTACACCTTAAAAAACGTGGTATTTGCTAAAGGTCTTTAAAATATTTTAGTGATGAAACAATATACAAGGCCATTTATTTAAAAATGCTAGTTTACTATCCCAATACCAAGGATGTCTATATTTCTAAAACTATTAAAAATTGAATAAGATAGATCCGCAAAATCTTTATTCCTAAGATACGTGATCTTAAACTTCTTTAAAAGTTAAAATTTAAAAAATTATTAATATTTTTTTTGTTTATTTTTTTCGTAAAGGGTTGAAAAAGCAATGAAAATAAAATATTTTTGGTGCTGTCCAGGGATACTTATGCTTAGGTTGATTTTATTGGAAAAGATACTGAAAAATAAGAGCCCAAAAAGTTACTTTTATTGGTTTAATCTAAAAAATAACTAATAAATTTAAACAAGGAGGTAGCATAGTCATACATATTCTGTCAGGTGCCACTCGAGACGCCACTGCTCTTATTAAATTTACTTAAGTTAGTGTTAAATTAGATTAGATTAGATTAATGCCATAAATAATATCGCCAAACTATAAAAAAATTGGGCAAATAATAGAGTTTTAAAGTGTACAACTTCCAAAATTAGATTGTTAAGTTATATTTAATAAAAAAATAACAAAAACCTATACATTATATGTAATGTATTTTTTCTTAACTTTCAAAACAAATTCAGTTATCAAAAAAAAAACAACTGTTGGGACATTTATTTTAATGTTGTGCTAAAGAGTATAAATGGAGATTGTACACTTTTAAACTAGACCCCTAATATATAAAATATCGACAAAAACCATTTTTTTTTACAAGTTAACCATCCTGTATCTTGAGAACAAAAATTGCGGACTCCTCAAAAACAACTCCATAACACATTTCAATTAAATCAGCAACGGGTCTGATTTGTAAATAATCATATTTTTTAAAAATAAAGAATAATAAAATTTTAATTCTATAAAAAATATAGTTTAATTATTTATACGTATTACTCACGGAAACTATTTTTTAAATATTTATTATCATTTCACTAACAAAACTTTAATGATGGGTAGCTCTTTTCCCAAAAACAACCCCATATAAAATTTTAATAAAATCAGCAACGGGTCTGGTTTGTAAATAATCACCTTTTTTTTATTTTAAACATACAGAATAATTAAATTATTATTCTATAAATATAGTTTGATAATTTATATGTATTACTCACAGAAACTATTTTTTAAATATTTATTATCATTTCACTAACAAAACTGACAGTTAAAGCTAGTATTTTAAGCACAAATTATGAATTATGAGAAATATTTCGAAATCACTTTAGATTGTTTATTAAACCGCACAGACGCACAAACATGTTTTATCGAAGGACCATAAACACGGTAAACAAATCGAAATTACCGAAAATGCAAGTTCCATTCGTAACGGCTGTTTTTCTATCACTAAAACTACCAAAATATTAGTTGAGAATCCACTCAGGTGGCATCTGGATTTAGTCCAAGTTATTTTTGGAAAACGAGATAAAATTGTCACCGTAGCAGTGGCATAGTGTAATGGGTCAATTTTCCAGCGCCACGTCATGAATTTTGCGTTTAACAAGTAAACTAATAAATGTCTCAATATACTATATAAAAATCAGATTTGTTTTGTATTGTTACAGCTGATTCATCTACAGGATGTCTCTAAAATCTGCGGGAAAAAGGTCCAAGTGGATAATTTCGGAGATACAGGGTGTTAAAAACCACCCACAAACTAGTCAACTGGTTGTACGACATTAGTGGGTAGCATTCGAATACTAAGTTTTTGAATTCTATTCAGAATACATTTGGCTGCTATTAGAATAATACTTAAGTATACATCTGTAAGTTTGGCATTCTGTATTGGACTTATACTTTTGGTCATTTTGGATTGGTTATACCATTTTTGAATCATAATATTTAAATTCTTGCTCCGTATTTACGTTTCTTTATTCAGATTCTGTTTTTCAATCCAGGCATTTAAATCCTGTATTCAAATAATTTTTTTAGTATTTAAATACTTGCTTTGGTCCCGTACTTGTATCCCGGTATTCAAATTTTGGTGTTCGAATAACATTTTTTACTTTCGATAAGTTTAAGTTTTCGACAAAGTTGAGTGTTTTTTGATGAGGACCTTTTTCTTATACTTTATATTAATAAGAATTTGTTGATTTCAGTTAATGTCTTTGTAAAATACTTTTATTTAAAAAATCCAGGTATTACAAATTCAATATAAAAACATAGATTTATTCACTAAAACACTGAATACCTATTAACCGAAATTCATTAAAACTATCTTATCTTACTGCAGCTACAGGCAACAAAGGTCCATAATTTTTGCGTTTTTGCTCAAAATAGCTCTATTTAAGAAGCAACAAGCTCCTTGCATCTACTGTTCAACTGCTTTGGCATTTTTATCTATGTTAGTTCTTAAATAAACAGATTCAAATCGCTACGGACACAAAATTTAAACTCTTGAAAAGGTTTAAAACTGCTAATAACGATAAAAACGTTGAAAAACTGGAAAATAAGCCGAAGAATTAAGAAACCGATGAATAAACAAACAATGAAATCGATCGAATCAACGTCAAAAAGCACTGCCAATGTGCCAACATTGCATGGCTAGATATCAGAATAACCAACTTGATAGGCTAAAATGCACTAATATGATAGATATTCAGTTTAGATGACGTGCAACGGATTTAGTTTTAGATAAAGTATACTACTGACAAGTTAAAGTGAGGGACGATTTTGAGGGGCTTTAATTTTTTAATTTTTTGTTGGGATGAGGGTTTTTTTTTGGTCTTCAAAAAGTATTCATGAACACTGAAATCCCGGTATTAAAATACAGCGGTATTAATTTTTTTATTTGTATTTAAATAATCGGTATTCGAATACAGGATTTCACTATTAGAACAAACTCTACACGACATGTCGTAAAACTCAAGCACATTCGATTATCGAAATGATAATTGCATAATCTGTGACTTTGTCGTCCAAGAAGTTCTACGACACGGTTGGATAGCATGGAAGTTTGCACGGCCAAGCATTTGTTTTTTACCGCGTTTTTATTAAAAATTTGACTAACTGCATAATGTGTGCGCGCGTCCGTGTGTTGTGTTAAGGTTCTTTGGTACAAAATTCTTGTAGCAAATTTATAGGAGCGCATATGCGTCATTGCAATAAATAATGTTTTCACCGTTTTCTAATTTTTCTTAACTACTTTTTTGAAGACGATTACTAGTGAAGCTATACTTATTTTTTTTTTTTTTTTGAGGTCGATGCCAAGATAAAAGCTTTATACATATGGACTTGTATTGTTTTTCCAAATGACAATAAAATGGTATTACATATCTTTACAATTGATAGGTGTTCACATTGGATGTGTCTGTGGGCAAAAGTCTACGCAACTTGTGGCACCGATTGTCTGTAATAATGTTTATACAACCTGTCCTACAATAATTTGCATAGTCTATTGGCTCTTTAAACGTTCGCCATGGATATATTGTAGGTATATTTTTATTTTATTTATATAAACATAGGTCCTCAAATTTTTCGTTCCCGAGATACAGGGTGTTTTTTTCTGGTAAAATTTGTAAGACTAGATATAAACCTTATTTAATTGAGCATTTGTTTTTGTTGTTACGTTATTGCTAATAAGAACTTATAACACTTAATTAAAAAAATGCCCTTGTATTGTCCAGAATTATGCAGTATAGCGAATTTTTTTCTGGAAAACTAAAAATATAAAGAAATAAAAAGTTGTATTTTAAGGTGTTTTATCCGAAAAAAATATAAAAGTTGCAAAAAGTCAGTGGTGTACATTTTTCTGTTAATAATATTAGCTAATATGCATCCCATGCCGCCACTGCTTTCACTAATTAAAATTAACTTAAGGCTAAATAAACTACCTATATTACCAAATACGGATATTATTAAAAATCTGATTTTAATGTTAAAGTTGTCACCCTGTATCTTAGAAAAAGCATTTCCCGAGCTATGTTTATATGACTTTTTTTATAAAATTGGCTCAGGGTGTATTCCCTTAAATTTTCTTAACACAATTAGAAAACACCCTGTTTATCATTATATAATAAAAGTAAGTTGATATAATGTGGGTGCCGATATAATTTTAAAAGGGGCCCTGAACGAAAAAGGGACTTATATAGTGTGATGGCCCTTTATGCCCCCTCGAACAAGAAAGTTCCGTTTTAACCTAAAGGGCGTATTTTTAAAGATATAAGGGCTTTTCCAACCCTTCAACTTGAAAATTAAGTGAAGTGGCGCCATCTGTTGTCGAGTATTTGAACTTCATTCAGAACAACGGTAATTTCGGTTGCATTTCGAAAGCATGTGTAGTATGTATGTATATAATTTTAATAAAGTCTTAAATTACATTTGTTACTACTTACTGTGAAAGATTATTAATTTTTTTATTTTAAAATAATGCTTTATTACGATACCCACTTTTGGGCTCATTTAATTTATTTTATGTTAGCTTAGACAAAGTATAAAGTGTCCTCTTAAATAATAAAATTCAGATTTTTGCGTTTCTTGCATTGGTGTTTCATAATAGGCTTTTTAAAAAGAATGACAGTGACTTTACTTAAAATTACCATTAAATGTTTTAAGTATTTTTATTGAAAAACTTTTTCATTTATTTATTCAAACATTAAAAGCAAATGCTCCCCACTAATAATTTAGCAGTAAAAAAGATACAAAGAAAAAGTAATTATTGGATGTTTACGATGTGGGCGTATATTTGCTCCCGTGCCCCTACTTAGGTAATAAAAGACACGCGCCTACTTGAGGGTTTGGTAACGTTTTTTTTAAGTTGCTGCAATATTGTCAAACTAAAGTTTTATGAAAACTTCACACTGTCACAATAAAATGGTTCTATTTTATTTTTCCAATGTTTTATTGGTTAGTGGGAAACTTTTCTATGGTTTTAAAAAGCACATCAAGATTTATGATTATTTTATTATTTTTTTTTCGGGTAATATAATATTTTGGAATATTTTAGCTAATTCAATAAAGTTTTATTACCTCGTTTATTTAATTTAATTATTTTGGCGCCCAAAGTGTCATTTTCCAACTTTAATGAGGCGCGAAAGTCACATGTTTTAAAACAATATTTTATAAAATTTTGAAAAGGTTAATTTTAGTAAAAGTAGTGATTACAGGCATTAAAAACGTAAACTTAGTAATTTATGTAAGAAGTGTATAAAGTAATACTTGAGACCCATAAGTAAAAAAGAGACTTTATGCATGTGTTAAATACTATATTTCCACGGCCGGTATAAAAAAATTCAGAATACTATTTAATACATTTTTATTTATCTAAACCTATTAATTTTTATTTTTGCGGCAAAGCCATTATATTGCAACAAAAAGTCAAAGCCTCCTTATTTTTTAAGAGACCATTATCCTCTTTATGCATTAATTATTAAAACGTAGAAATAAAAAAAAATAAAAAAGGTGAGGACTTTTTTTGGTCTTCAAAATTATTTTTCCAAGAAAAAGGATAAAAATAGGGGTGGCGAAAATAAAATAGCCTACGGGCGGCAAATTAGTTAATGCGCCTCTGTGTACTTACTTTGTGTAAAAATAATACTTAAACAGTATAAATTTTATTTTAATTTCTTAATCATTCAAATCTATTATAACTATTTGCAAACTGTCAAATTTTAAAACTAGTGACACATGAACCAAAAGAAATAATGACGAAATCAAAGATAACTTGACCGTTTGGTTCAGGTAATGTCCCGTTTATTGTTAGATTGAATAAATTGATAGATATGTTTATGTATTGCTAATATACATACGTAGTTTTATCATACTGTTAAGATATCAACAATAAGGTTTTAGTAAGTTTTTTGAAACTTCTAGTTTTGATGAAATATGTTTTAAAAAGTTTTAAATTTCAACAACAATTCACAGCTACCATATTTATAGTAGTAATACCATAAGATATATTTTATTTTTACCAATGTTTTCTCTTTTAATAAAAAAAAACATGATCACTTTAACTTTATGTTGGTTTTTGCTTCGCGCATGGAGGCCAAGAATTTAAAATTACGTGCAGCATTGCTGTCCTACCTGTGCGGGCAGTTCTTAAAGAATTGTAGACATTGTTTGAATGTCAGTAATACCAACTATGATTAGTTAAATGTTAAACGCAACTTACTTAGGCGTATATCTAATACAGGGTGTTACAGAAATTATTTAACATATCAAAATAATTTATAGTTTTTCATACAGTCCTGAACAAAAAAAAAAAAAAACGACAAAAATACTTGGTTAAGTTTAATCTAAAGTAACGTGTTTTTTCACCAATTTTAATTATCTGTTGATGCAGTTGTAGCTCCTTTCGTCAAGATTATTATTTAAGATGAAGATTGATAAAATATAGGAATAGGTGTTATACAGAGAAGAGCTAAATGTTGCAATTTGACCAAGATTTTCGAACACCCTGTGGAATCATTTAACGTCACAATTTTATGCCTGTGTATTGGATTTTAAAGCCCTTTCTTTCGTTTATATATATATATATATATATATATATATATATATATATATATATATATATATATTGTAACGTAGGTTTTCACGGATGGTTGAATGTACAGTGGTATTTTTTCGGTTTTCAATCCGTTCGTTTGTTAAGCAACCGTCAAGGAAGCAACACTTGATAATGCCAACTGAGATGTTGGCGAAACGTCGTAAAGAATGTTCAACAAACGAACGGATTGAAAACCGGAAAAATACCACTGTACATATATATATATATATATATATATATATATATATATATATATATATATATATATATATATATATATATATATATATATATATATATATATAATATTCAATTTATATCAGTATCTCTACTCTAAAAGGAAATAGACGTGTGAAGTGTTTTTACTCACAGGCATTATTCCTAATTTTACCTATGTTATGTTACCTATATTTACCTTACCTTCCTGAATTATCTTAACCCGAGTAAAATTTTATATTTCTTAGTTTTAAACCACGCGACCAGTTTTTTTTAAATTACGAAATAAGGTTTAAAAATTTAGGTCCATTTGTCCTCTTATAACGTCTATCCTGGGACACACTGGATATTGTATAACTGTACCTATAAAAATATTAAGCCATTCCAACGTACAACAAAATAATAAAAAAATCAAAATTCTCGTCAAAATTAAGTGTAAGAGATGGTAAAGGGTGTTTCATTGGGCGCTCTCTATTTTTATTATTTATTTAAATGGCTTATCGATGCTATTAGGTATGGAATATTACATCATGCAAATGTCCGCCGCGGCTTCCCTGGGTGATGCGCATCTAAACGCTCCAATTATCTATGACTCTGGCGCATAAATCCGGCTAAAGTTGAAAGGGTTATGTTGACTCTAAGCACCGCTGTTGTTGCTGGCTTATTCGCATAGACCTGCGACTTATGAGAACCCTAAAAGAAAAAGTCTAACGGGGTCAAATCGTACGATGTCGGTGGTCAGTTCGCATCACCTCCACGTAAAAAGACCTTATCCTCAAATCCCTCGTGCAGAATGTCCAATGTGGCATGTATCGCCATTTTGCTGAAACCACATATCGTTGGTGTCCATATTACCCTATGCAGGCCAAGAGAAGTTTGTAATCATCGACCCATAGTGAACGCAAAATCGACTGCCTCGGATTCTCCTGTATTTTTTTGCGGACAGCTGCGAAGTTTTAGGGAAAATCTTGCGTTTCGTCAACGAATGGATGGTGCTACATTATTTCCTGCACCAGAGGACTTAAATTTGTCTACTATAATAGTCCTCTCGGTAGGACGATTATGGCGACCGTAAAATGGTCGAAGCGTGCTGAAGGTTGCCCGAACAGAACACCGATTTTAATAGAACAATTTTATCATTTGCACGTGCTGTTAAACGCTATATTCGTCTATGGTGATTTGGCAAGACAGACTAAATAAATAAAAGGCAATTCAACAGATGTCACTTTAACAATATGGCCGCTATCAAAAGTTCGGAAACTCCTATTGAAAGACCCTTTATATAAAACAGTTGGAATTCGATAAAGAATTCTGCCTGTCTGTCCCGTTTATAACGGTCCACAGACTGTACAACTGACTTGCGCCCTGGTGCAAAAATTGGCCGCCCCTATAAGAAAATGTCTTCTGGTAATTTAGGGTATTTCCATTTTTGACTGTAATACTGTTTATACAACCGTCGAAACGATAATCGTATTGTCTGGGGGCCCATAACTTAAATATAACATTACAAATCAATTATCTACCAAATAAAAATCCCCTGCGACGACTAAAATAAGTCTTTAGTCAATTTGCGAACGATTTTCAACCAGTTTTTTGCAATGGCGCCCATAAACTCACGTTTTACCCGTCTTCTCTCATCGGTGGTCTTCTTTGGGTTGGCCGAACTAGTAGAATTCCTTTCAAAAGCCTCCTTGGCCACGCTTAGGGCGCTGACATCGGTATCTTGTTAATTATAAGGAAGAAATCCCATCGTGAACTGTTTATTTTAATACATTTTTTTTTTTAATTTTAATTTAGATTATATGGGTCTTTTAATTTAATCGCGACATTAGGTGTAGAAATTAATTTTTAACCGACAAAAAAAGAGGTGGTTTTATGTTCGACTAAACAGGTTTTTCATTCATATTTATCAAAAAAACATCAATTTTTTACACTGACTATTTTATTTATAATCAGTAGCGGCGCAAGGGTAGGGCGTTAGAGAAAGAGGGTCGCTGCAGGCGCCACTTTGTCTTTGTTTTTTCATTGAGTGAAACTTAGAATGTATTTCACGAAGCTTAAGTCTCCAAAAAAACATCAAATGTTGCTGACGAATGCCAATTCTACTAATTAGTACAAATTTACCTTATTTCTCATTATAATTAGGTAACTTAAAAATATTATAAATATACGGTTGGTTTATTTTGATATTTATTCTTCAAGAAAAAAATAAATTTAATACATTTATTTAATTATGACGTTGTTAACTATCAATTGATTATTGAGAAATATGAAAGCTAACTTTGATTTTTGACTATTGAAATTCTGAAAAATGATGTTCAAGGCTCTCATGAGACTACTACCACAGAAAAATATCGCCAAACATCCGTCCAAACAAACCAACCTATTTGCATCCTCCTTGATGCAAAAAACCGACCAGCTCTAAATCATCCCCCAAAGCCCTTGGAACGACGTAAATTCCGTCCACATCCACACAAATCTGGACGCAGCATTACGTTGTCCGCAGAAATATGCAATGAAGTGGATTTTTTTAACTGAACAAGATACGAAAAAAAAATCGTAAGACAGAAAAGCTTTATATTTAGGTGAGTAATTTAATTTAAATAGAAAAATACAGAAAAACCAGTGAGTTACCTCCTTTTTTTTTATATTCTTGGCTTTAAAAATTACCTTTATTTACTTGACCTGCTTTTTTGTATTTAATAACAAAAAAATGCATTAACGACATTTCTAGACAAAATATTTGTATTAATAATTTTTACCTTTTAACGTGCACTTCATATACAACGTCAGATAAACGCCTTTTTTAATCTTACCATAAATGGTATCATCTTATTTCGTATTTTTATTTTCCTTTACAATACAATGTTAAACTTTTTATACAGACCACCATATCTTAAAAATAAACAAAAAAAGTTTTAATTGCTTGCCATTATTGGGTGTATCTACACCAAGTAATGAGTCTGCAACTTAAAGACGTCTCTTTACAATTTTATTTTATTTAAGATTGTTGTTTGATTATGCTACTTGCATTTAAGTTTTGGACTCACGGACTAAGGGTACATCGTAAAAATCGAAGCGGATTGGACGGATCGCATTGAACCTAATACTGCGCCCTTCGTCCTGGAATTTATCGGACACAGATAATCCGGTTCTAAATTCTTTTAAATTTGACAAAGAAAAGTATATACAACGACAAAGAAAGCAAACAAATAAAAATAAACTTCTAACCTTACTTTTGTGGTATTTTTTAAATTAATTTCATTTTATTTTAGAAAATAAGCAAAATAATAACGCAAAACCACTAAAAACACTATCACAATATTTTAAACAAATATTTAAGCTTATTTTATTTCCCACTATTTCGTTTCTACACTTATCAGCAGTTTCCTTAACTGTCTTTTTCATACCTTTTCCAAAACCGTGAATATCATACAAATATAATCTCCACGATCGGATGAACTCAATTCAAATCGCTTGAAGAACAGGATTGACTTATGGCGTTCAATCCAATCCCTTACTCAATCTGAAACGTGTATATCGCAATTTTTGTCGGATTAGGTTTCATCCGATCGGTTGAATCGGATCCAGTATAACGATGTAACTCTTAGTCACATTTTAGCATTTTCGGTCAAATAGAAGCGATACAAAAACTGTTTGTAGCACCAAAATGCATAAATATTGATAAAATATTTTTACTTGGGAAAATACTAAATTATTTTAAATAAAAAAGTAGATTCTGAGCAAAAATAATTAATAAAAAACAAAATCGTTAACTATTATTTTTACAAAGTAATCAGTTCATTTTTTTGTTCTTTGTAAATACTTACCTAATAAACAAGTTAAGATGATGTTTGGTGGGTATATCTATTAGTACTTTACTATTACCTGTGGTTGTATGTAAATTTATTTCTTTTAAGATTAAAGTTAAAAAATTATGGAATATAAATATTATATACCAAGGCAGCCTTTTTGCAATTGGCTCTTCAAGTTTATACGTATGAAATCAAAAACACTATATGTACATCTAAACAATTGTTTAGTTTTTTTACCAAGTAACATCTTTGTTGTTTGGGGTAAGTATACAGTGCTTGTCTAAATTCAGGACCCCCCCAACTTTTGAACAAGCTTTCTTCGTATTTTTTTATGAAAACTTGAGGACTTGGACTGTGGTAAAGACAACATGACCAAATTTTAGGCAAGAAAAATGAGCAGATATAAAATGTCAAACTAAGGGGTGGGCGCCATTTAAAAAAAAAAAATGAAAAGAAGGATCTTGTGGCACATTAGTACTTTATAACCACAGAATATAAAGTCAATACCTTTACCTTACCACAAAATGGCGGTACTTGGAAAATTACTTAAATACCTGATATTTATGGCCATATTTCCAAAACTGATAAAGTTTAATATACCCAATATGGTATTTTCTTAAAGGTCTTTTAGATATATTTTTAATGGTGATATAATATACAGGGTGCGTCATTAAAAATCTAAGCTTTTGTTTTTCCCTTGTATATTATCATCAGTATTATCATATTATATAACGATTTATATGATATATATAAATAGGAGCTTTAAGAAAACACCAGATTAATGTATCTAACTTTATTATTTACGGAAATATGGCCATCCAAATAGGTATTCAGGGTCATTTCAAAGTACCGCCAGTTTGTAGTGGGTTGAGGTATTGACTTTATATTCTAGGGTAATAACGTACTCTTTATGGAGCTACTACTATAGTACTTAAATTTTCATAAAAAATACTAAACAATTTAAAGGTCTAGTGGGGATCCTGAATTACGAGCAAGCACTGTATATTTTTAAGAAAGGATATTGGGTTATTTTTTATCATATTTGTATCTTTTTCCATGTCTTAAAACCCTTGCTAGGCTTGTCACCAAGTTCCATCTAATATAATTTTTATTTAATTGAATGTATTAATGCCTTTGAATTTCGACGAGCCTCATGCAGTTTAAAAAAAGAACACAAGCAACAACAAAAATAATAAACAAAACACAACAGTACATGCCTGAAAACACCTTTGGCAGCGGTATTTATATCCCTCTATTCTTTGATATCAAGCGGATTGTTCAAACCAATACATTAAACACGCAACATGCAACATGCCATGTAATTTAAATATCGCGCATATACATTTACCACATAGGCCTTTTAAAAATATTAGCTTTTACATCATGCTCTACTAATGCATGTCTTGCGCGACATCAGTTGCGTGCGATATTCTGGGCAAGTCTTGCCGCGGTATTTGTATTGCTTGTTGAGCAAATATTTTAATTTTGTCATATGCAGAAAAATTCTTCTTTATAAATAGGCGCAGTATTTTCTAAGCTGCCACCAGCCTAGTTTAGTTTAAATACACTTACATTTGCTTTAAAGTTTGCAAATGATAATATCAAAGTAAGGTAATTTTTAAATCTATAAACAATATAAAATTTATAATGGCATATTAAAGCCATCTACCGAATAACACTAACAAAAGTTGACTTGTTAATCAGGTGGTTCATAGCCAACTCCCATTTAAAGCCTATTTTGGAGTCCTTAGGAATCTAGGGCACTCAATAGGCTTTTCCATTCAATTACCTACTCACCACTTGACCTGGGTTAATCCACTGATCTCAATGGATTACCAATATTATAACCTGCGCTGAAACAAAAGTTACATTTCATGGGCGAAAACCGTTTTGTACGCAAGCCGTTGAGGGTAAACGCACCCGGCTCCAAACAAACTACTTCGCATTATAGGAAATAATTTGTTGACCGCGTCCTGCTTTCTGTTCGAAGTACAGGTAAGCAATGAGCGTTACGGTCAGACCGCGGACGAAAGTACGGGGTGCCGGTGCTTGTATTTTGCCAAGGCTTTTAAGTGCGCATGCTCTGTCCACCCACTGCGCGCGGTCGTAAAATCCGAAAAATGCTTCTTGCCACTGATGATCTAAATATAGGATTCTATGGGTTAATCGAATAACCAAAACTCAGCCAATAGGCAACTCCCATGTTGCTTGTTTGATGTTGTTTGATCAACCACGGGTCAAAATCCCTGATTACAGCGCTTAAAATTCTCGATAACTTGCATCCACATTTATAATCAACTTAATCAACTTTAAACATAAAAACTTAACTAATGCAAAAGTTAAAATGAGTAAAAGCTAAAAGAACACGAAAAACATGAATAAAAACTACCAACAGAATTGTTAACAAAGAAAGACGAAAACGATTTCATTACGAAAATTAGGCGAACTTGGCCCTATATATAAATGAATTTTAGCATTCCTGCTCTATGCACCACGCTTGGTTTAATAAATCACTGGTTGCCGACCGCTCAAACACGTATATATAATACATTTTGTTTAGAAAAAGCTTGAAGCATTAATAAAAATAGTATTAAAAGGTCTCAGTACCCAGGGATCATTAAAAAAAAAGATCATGTAAATTGATGCAGTAGAAGTCTGTAACAAAGAGTCTAAAAATTATGGCTTCGCGTTTATAGTTTTTTTTATAAATGCATACTACTACTTTTTATTGTGCATTTTATTAATAAATATTATAATTTACCATTTTTATTTTATCTTATAGAAAGATGAAAATTAGATATATTACCGTGTAATGTAAAATAAGATTAAAATTGTTTAAAAACTAAAATTTAATGTACAAATTATATTGTAAAAAACGAATTTATAACATGCTTATTCTGCATGCTCAAAAAGTAATGGAAAATTAAATGATGTAACTAAAACACAAATTTGATTAATCTCCTGTATAATTTATCTTCTCATATTCTTAGAACTGCGTCGGTTGATATTTTTGTCCTTTACCGGCGGTAAAGTGGTATTTTCACGTTTATTAAGGACCTATTTGTCAAGTTGTATTTTTGTATTGATGGCAGAGGATATTGACATCATTATAAGATATTTTAAATATTAATCTGAAATGTTAAAAAACTAAGTTTTCTCTGCCAGCGCAAAGATTATAAAGTGTGTTTTTTATACAGGCTGTTCATTTAAGAGCTTACCACTCGAGTTATCTGAGAAAATACAAATTTGAGAAAATCGTCCTGATTGCGATGGCAGTATTTCTGAAACTAATAAAGCTAAATGTACTTAAATTGTTTTTTAAGATCTTTTAAAAATGTGTATATTTTTTTTATAAAGCAACCTGTATATTATATTACCAATAAAAAGATCCTTAAAGAGCTTTAGAAAAGATCGTATTAAGTTCAACTTAATTTATTAATTTCAAAAATATGGCCATTCCAATCAGGTATTTGGGTAATTTTTAAAGTATCACCATTTTGTATTACGTAGAGATATTAAGTTTATATTTTGGGGTTATAAGGTACTCGTCCAGGAACTTTAAAATAATGTATTACTCGACCTCCCTTCCTATTTAAGAATTTTAAGGTAGTAGCCTTGGGGATTAAGGTGCTGTGAAATGCATAAATGCATATTTCAGTGCTTGGACAACGTTGACGGAACAGGGGGAACGATGGGTTAAACATCCTAATAACCCGACACCCACAGTACTCTGGTATTTAAGCATATGCCTTTGTGGGATGTCAAAAAGATTTAAAAAGACGGTGTTGAAGGGGCGCTGTCCAATTTTTTGTAAAAAACGTTCCCCCAAATAAATATGTTGACGTGTTTCTGCGACTTTCCCAAATCTGTCCCTTTCTCAGGTAACTTGAGTGGTAAGTTTTTAATTAAACACCCTATATGAAAATTTAATTGTCCAACGTAGTGTGAGCACGATTTTTTTTTTTTGAAAAAGTTGAATGTATTTAAAATAACTTATTAAAAATACGAGATCGCAAAGCAGTCCAAAGTTTTTTTTATTAAAACTAAAAACTCGAAACCGCGAAGCTGTCATAGGTTTTTTTCATTTATTGTCGATCAAACTATTTGCCAAGCACAATTAGGCAAAACATATTTAGGTAGTTTATTGGATTTAAAGTTATAGGTCGAGTGATAGACATACGGCTAGATTATTCCCTGAAATACTTACATAGATCAAAGCCAACAAAAGATAATCTTATTCAATGGTCTTTTTATTGGGTACACTCCAAATTCTATCTAGAAAGAAAAGGACCGCTTTGGTCTTAGTCCCGGGGTATCCCAGTGACCCTGTTAAGCCCCATTGACCCCCATGAACTGGCCGCTCACCTAAATTAACATAAAGAAAAACCCCCAAAAACTCAAAAAATTCTAACTAAAAACCGACGTTTCGGTGTCAAATCTGCCACCATTGTCAAGTTAAAATTAAGTGAATAAATAAAAAATTATTAACATTTTAGGCTTTTAAGTTTTGCAAACTCTAAAAAAAATAACAATTGTGTCAAAAGTGACATAAGTAACTGGTGTATTTATTATTTGTTATACAAAAAAGGTGATGAGTTAGTTCCTTAGTAGTTTACAATATTTTCTTATAGGACCTTACCGCGAATAACCCTGTAGAGTTGCCAAATTTCGCAATTGGCAATTCAAATTAAGGAGCGGCATTGTTGCAATTCGTGACTAATTCTTCTTTTATTTTTTATTGCATTTATTTAATAAATTATAAAGTTTTTTAAAAAACACGATATTAATTGCCACAACAGCAAAAAACTTGACTATGAATTGTCATGGATACTTATGCCAGTTCAAAATAATGACGATTACGGCTTTTTAACAACGTTGCAAGCTTAACTTTAAAAGTCAATAGCAATTTTTATTTTGTAAGTTTAATAAATAAAACATTTTTCACCATAAGTAACAGGTATCATTACCACATTCAAAATAAAAATATTCTCCGTCGGCCTTTGATACTGATTCTATGAGCTCCAAGCTGCATTGTTACCAATTCTCGGAATAAGTAAAAGTATTAACCGGCCGTGTCAAGTTAATTATAAGGACTATGACTATTGTCTTGTGATGATATATATCATAAAAATATTTTATAATGCCGCTTCTTGTAGCATTCAAGTTAGAAATCGAAAATTAACAGTATCGATGCGTATCAAAGTGTTCTTATTAAAGCTAATGAGAGTCCGATCGTTTTCAGACAAATTTCTGGGAATTGCATCTTCGGTTTACGCAATGCAATGGGATATTACCTCGCTTCTTGCGTTAAGGTGGTTTTAATGTTTAATAGTTCTCTTGGGTAAAATTCTCCTTGCTGCAATTCTTTTTTCATGCAATTTTATTTACATTTTTACAGTGTAGGTGTTTTTGTATTTTTTATCTGTAAAATGTTCGCTTTGATTTTTGATGCAGTTTTATTAAATATTTATAGTTAATGTGTTTTTATTGTTTTCTTGTATACATTTTCTCTTGCATGCAATTCAATTTAAATTTTTAACGTTTGGGTGTTTTACTGTTTCGTAGTTTTCTTGTGTAAAAATTTTTTCATTCTGCAATTTTATTTAAATTTTACGGTTTTATATTTTTATCTTTTACAGTTTTCTAGTATATAATTTTTTTACAGCATATTACAGCTTGGTATCTTTACTATTACGTTGTTTTCTTGTGTAAAATGTTTCTTATTGCAATGTTTCCTGCATGCATTTTTTTAATTTTTTACAGTTTAGCTGTTTTTATTTTTATCATTTTCTTGTGAAAAACTTCACCCGTTTAATTTTTGCAAGTGCATTTTTTTAAAGCAATTTTGTTTAATTTTTTAGCTTGAATGTTTCTATTAATGACAGTTTTTTGCGAAAATTTTTCTTTCAGCAATTTTTGTATGCAATTTTCCCAAAATTTTGACTTTTTTGTTCTTATTAAAGGTAATGAAAGCAGTGCTGGCTCTGGGTCTTCTACAACCCCGTGCAGGAGAAATTGCCGCCCCCTCCTAGCCGATTAAAATTTTTAAAGACCAAAAAAAGGTATCCACTTTCACAATATACTTAACTACATCCGTTATTAAAGTATTCTACACTGATTTTTTTCTTTTCTTAAATATTTGTAAAGAGCAAAAAATGGTCCTTTCTTAAATACCACTGTTTTTAAGAAACGGCCCTTTATTTTGCAAAATGCAGCTCTCCAATTTTTGTCGACCCGTGCAAATGTCCCTGCTGCACCCCCGCCAGGAACGGCCCTGAACGAAAGCCTAATTAATGCCTAGCAATAGGATGTTTTTTATATTTGATAAGTTTTCTTGGGGAAAAACATTCTTGCTGCAATTTTTGTTCATTTAATTTTAATAAAATTTTAATAGTGTAGGTGCTTTAATTCCACTGTAAAAACTTCAATTTGCAATCGTTTACATGCAATTTTATTTTTAAAAAATTATAGTTTATGTGTTTTTATTGTTTTATAGTTTTCTTGTATAAAAAATATTCTAAAATTTTAATAATTTAAATGTTTGTAAAATATTTAAATAATCAATAAACTAACCAGAACATTAACAGGCATCGTAGTCATACTACTACCTTATAATATATTGGGTATTTTTATTTTAATAAACTGTTAAAATGTGGTAAAGTTTATGTATGGCTTAAGCTGATTCCTAATGTGCACACACAGACCTATGTCCATTATGCACATGATTACCTATAGTTTTCTAATTATAATTGTTATTAATTATTGATTGTTGTAATAAACAAATACCTAAATAAATAACAAAAATCTTATTCCAATGTTTTTACTTGCAATTTAATTTAAATTTTTGGGTTTAGCTTTTTAACTATCATAAGTGAAATTTTTCTTGTTTTAATGTTGTTTCAATTCGATTCTATTTCTACCGTTCAGGTGTTTTCACTGTTTATTATTTTTTTAAATAAATTTTTCACTGCTGAATTTTTTTAATTACAATTTTACTTAGGTTATTACAATTTAGGTGTTTTAATTTTTAACCATTTTTTTTTGAATGCTAATTTCTTTTGCTGCAGTTAATGCAATTTCATTTAAATTTTTGGGTTTAGCTTTTTAACTATCATAAGTGAAATTTTTCTTGTATTAATGTTGTTTCAATTCGATTCTATTTTTACGGTTCAGGTGTTTTCACTGTTTAATATTTTTTTAAAATAAATTTTTCACTGCTGATTTTTTTTAATTGCAATTTTACTTAGGTTATTACAATTTAGGTGTTTTAATTTTCAACCATTTTACTTAAGTGCTAATTCCTTTTGCTGCAGGTAATGCAATTTTATTTAAATATTTACAGTTTTAGTGTATTAGGTATACTTAAAAAGTGTTCTTTATTAATTTTTCTACTGCAATTTTTCTCAATGCAAAATTATTTAAATTTTATACAAATTATTCTTTTTAAATTTTTTTGTGTTTGTGACCTGTTAACTTTTCCTACTGCAATTTTTCTTTTATGCTTTTAATTTTTTACAGTCTAGATCTTTTTACTGTCTAGTAAGATATTTTTTTACGCAATTTTATTTAAATTTTTACAGTTTGGGAATTTTTATTCTTTGATATTTTTTTCAGCAAAATTTTCGTGCATTTACCTGGTTTAATTTTTTTTAGTCTATGTAATTTTAACGTTTAGTTTTTCTTAAAATTTTGGTTTATGATGTAAGACAAATTTTTTGGTGCAAAACAATATTTATAATGTAAATTGTCATAGTAGCCAAAGATTTTTTAGACTTAGTTGAGATCACATACGGCATGCCGGTATTGAACTATTTAGTTCTCATTAGTATGATGCACCCGATTACCATTAAGTTAACTCTAAAGAAAAAAA
The DNA here is from genome assembly GCA_014170235.1 of Listronotus bonariensis. Lineage (NCBI taxonomy): Eukaryota > Metazoa > Arthropoda > Insecta > Coleoptera > Curculionidae > Listronotus > Listronotus bonariensis. The sequence goes on along the minus strand of JACEGR010003784.1, from coordinate 33,878 downwards.
CCATTCTTCAGTGTTCGATTTTTTAAAAGATTTCTTTCAAGTTGTTGCACACAACTTGTTTGCAGTTGATGATCTTAGTTAAATTAAAAAAAAATTAGTCAGTGTTAAAATTGTGTGATCTAAATCCATCATTTCTTTAAAATGAAACTTATTTTATGACTTTAAGAATAAATAGATATAAAGCAAACAAAACGTTTTAAACTTGAGGAGCGGATTTTCTATATATGTATATAGTCCATTTTTTTGTAATTTTGGTAAATCAAGAAAAACTGATGCTTGCTTGGAAAAAAAGGCCGAAACAGTAAGATACCTAAGAAATTGATAAAAAATCATGCCCATTGAATACCTCTTTGTAAAAAATAAAGTATTAATTTTATGCTACACTTAAGTTCTTTGGGCTATTCGGCCGTCGTTGTAGATTTTGTATCCAGGATACAAAATCTACAACGACGGCTGAATAGTCCAAAGAACCTGAGTGTAGCAGAAGATGGCCGCGAAAGCCTTACACAGTATATTGACTTTATCCTAAAATTTTTGACAAAACTAATGGACAAACTGCATTTAGATTGTCTGCACAAGGCGGCATGACTGACTTTGTGGTAATGATGTAAAAAAACCTAAGGAGCTATATAGGACTTGTAATTTTTTATGAAAATAAGGAATAATAATATATTATTACTTTATGTCAAAAAATCACAGTCGTCATCATTACAGCGTTACATGACCAAAGAGAATAGAAAAGAATAGAGAATCAATTTCTGATAAAAAAGTGGCACAATTTAAACCACGTTTTATTCTATTCTATTATTTTTTCTTGGTTTTGGTCCCTTCAGGTTCAATCCACCAGCGCATCGTTGCTTCTTTAACCTACGAAAATGCAAAAATCACTGCTGTAATATGTTCACAATGTACAAATATAACAAGTTTCTTCACACAAACCTCTTAAAATCAGATATCCCTAAATTATGACTATCGTAATTCGATAAACACCATTTTGTTAACAAGATGGAGTTTATACCTGGGCCATTCACGTTCCGCTCTCCTTTTAAACATGAATCACCACACTTTCTGCGGGATTCTGTCTGTCAACAATTTGCAGCGCCCTGTAATTTTGGGTTTTTAGCTGGGAGCTATCTCGGCAGAATTTAATTCGTCGGCTATTTACTTATTAATTTACGAACTGAACAAACAAGAAGTTTATGGGAAGTTTTGGTGGGTTTATGAGAAAGATTTTTGTTGTCGGTTTTATACTGGGTGTTGTGTTAGAGAAAACATACTTATATAAACACAATAAATATTTTTAAAGGAATTGGATGCGCTGCAAGGAACGCTGCAAATTTTTTAAATAAATTCACTTCTTCAAAAGTTATTCAACGCTGAAGTTGAATCCAAAAATAATTTTAATGTCGAGTAATTTTTAAAGAAGTGGATCTAATAAAAAATGTTAGGAGAAATTTTATGTAGCGCATTAAATTTTTTGTAGAAATATGTTCGGATTTATATTAATTACATGGGAATGGACTATTTGACAACATTTGAAAAAGAGGGTTTTTTGTAGGAAATATATATATTTTTTAAGAATGTATCCTAATACATTTTTAAAACAACAATTTGCGAGTTTTGCATAAAAAGATTGTTTTCAAGAAACTGTTAGTCGCGAAGATTTACTCTCTAATATTAATATTAGGGGCTCAAACTTTTACGATATTTTTTTGTCACCTTGAGACAAATTTTCTTGCTAAACGCATTTGTCGGAGTGGTTTAAACCGTATTCAAAAATGACAATATAAATATTAGAATCAAGAAAATGTAGGTTTTTAAACCGTTGCGTCGCAGCTCAGTAAGCTTTTAGGTTACGAATATTATTTTTAATTTTTTAGGGTTAATATGTATTTTAGTTTAGACCGAATATAAAAATTTTTCACTTGCCATTTACACTCATGTTAATAGTTTACAAAAACTACCGAAACAAAGTGTTTAATGAGTTAAATGCATATGCCCGCCCGACAAGAATAACTATATCGTTTTTAAACCATTGTCCGAGATGTATTCAAACACGGTTAAATACGTGAAGTATATATATGACGTCACTGTTTAGCAAGAAAATGTAATGTTTTTAAAGTGTTTTGAACCACATTTACAACAAAAAATGGCTTTAAACAATATTTTTAATGTATTTAAAAAAAAAAGATTTTTTGTCCGCTCAGTGTGTAACGCCTATTATAAATACACCCTGTTATCTTGGCTACATGCAATTATGATAGTGAAAAGAGCAAGTTAGCAGTGTTGATGGCGTAAAAAGGCTTATTGGAAAAATAATATAAGGGCTTATTTACATCAATTTTGCCAATTTGGAATCACCAATACCAGAAATTCCTTAATTGATATTTTGACAATGCTTTATATTCTTATTTTCATTTCATTTTTTTATGAAATCTACATGTTTCCAATAGCTTTTTTCCCCTTTAAAAAGCATTAATGGTGTAGGTAAAAGGCATTGCTAGGCAAAGTATATTTCCAGACGGTAAACTTTTCCTATGCTTCAAGCTTCAAGCTTCAAATATTAACTGATTGTGTGTTTTAAAATCAACCAACAATACATTATAACAAAATAATACCATAGTAATAATGTAATATACAGGGATCAAATAATTATGGTGTTAATATTTATTAAACTAAAAAAAGTTTATTCCTAGATAATATCTCAAGACCTATAAATGTATTCGATACCCAACAATATTTTAAGTAAGATTTTTCTTGGAAAATAATTGAATGAATGTACAATAATTTAATAACTACACGAGACCGCGCAGCGATCGAGTGTTTTTATTTTGAAATCAAAAAATCGAGACCGCGAAACGGTCAAGGGTTTTTTAAATTATTGTTATGAAGGTATTTGCTAAGCTAATCTTACAAAAAATATTTGAGTAGTTTAATCGATTTAAAGTTGTAGATCGAGTGGTATACGGCTAGATTATTTCCTGAAAAACTTCCTTTAAAATCAACAACACAGAATTTTACTGATTATAAAGTTTAACATTTTCTTTAAATTTTGACAACTAGTTTCGATTAAAAAAATTATTCGCGCTTAACCAGCACATGTGGTTTATTAACTTATCTAAACAAAATATAATTCGAAAAATGGGGGTTTCTGATTGGTCTATTTTCTCTTGAGGAAAATAATCGACCTAAAACGATAATGATGATTGGACAAAAATAATAAATGCAGTTCGTAGAAAAAGCATATTTCCGGATATTTGGTGGTCCCCAGCAAACTCCACCATCGTCCAGAAATATATGGCCTCCCAAATATTATTAAAAATACTATATTTGTGCTTGCCTTAAATAAAAAAAAGCTCTTAGGAAGACAGAAATTGTTCCCAAACTTGAAGGCAATTAAAGCTGTTTAAAACTGGTCTGAAGCAAAAAAAAGTATTTCTTTATAGGTTATAGGGTAAAAAAGAAGGCAATGGCTAAACGACTGCCGGCGGTTTTGCCTGTATTTTAAGAAAAAAATGGAAATTAAAACCGCCGTTATTACCGGCGATTTTCATTTTTTTAATTAAAAACCGCTGTCCGGCGGTTTTGCTAATAAAAAATAGTAAAAACCGCCAAATAATGGGCATAGTTGACCTAAATTTAATAATTATTCGTTTAATATTACATATTTTTATTATTGATCAACACACGAAAATGAAACTAGGAGACACTTTTGACACCGACGATTTTTTTGAAGCTCTTCATAAGTTGACAAATATGTAGGTAACCTACATCTATTAGGAAAAGAAAAGCCAGAAGTATTTTAGCGGCAAGAAAAAAACGGATCTTTTCATAGAACTAAAACCAAAGTATAACCAATTAAAGTATGCATGTACTGAGGGTGGAACAAACTTTTTTTCTTTCATAGGAAAAGAAAAAAAAGTTACAGGATAAAGGATTCATAAATACGGCTTATTTCTTTAGGCATATTGGGAACCCCTATGGCTTAAGTGTTATGAGCGTTGACCCTGTAAGCGACAGGTTCCGAGTTCGATTCAGGGATAGATAAATGCCTTTTTTTTCTTAAAAATTTTTGATACATTTTTTTCCAATTTTTATTTTTTTTATTGTTCATAATTTAATTTTCAGACAAATAATTTTCTACTTTTTAGGAATTTTAAGTTATATATATTTAAATGTTGACTTTAATGCTATCTATGACGTCCTGATATGTTATTTCTTCCTTTTCCTACCTGACAGTGTTTTTCCCGCTATACTACTTCAAATTGATTTTCTAAAGGGTGCTATTAACTAAACTACAAAAAACTGAAGGCTTATGACACGAAAAATAAATAATAATTAAGGTTAAATTATCTTTAACTATGTTTCGGCGGTATTTATTAGTTTTTAATAAGCAAAACCGCCGGACGGCGGCTTGTATCAATAAAATAAGTAAAAACCGTCGGTAATAACAAATTAAATATAGTTTTTGGCGGCTTTCATGTACGTAAATATAAAAACCGCCGAACGGTGGTTTCCTTCTTATAATTAAGCAGAACCACCGTCGTTTAGCCTTTGCCAAAAAAAAATTTTTTTTCCCTGTGTAAAGTTAGGTAAATTTTAAAGTATCAGTACACCCAGTATATTCTTTCTCTATTACAAACGTGTGATTATATTATTACGGCATAATACAGCATTATCATCCTATAGGAGAAATGAAACAGAACTTAAAAAGTTTTCCAGGAAATACACCGGCGTATATCAAGACTAAAAGATAAAGTAGATAGATATTTAAATTAATTGGATCCTATTATCGACGGTTTTTCATGTCAATAAGGCCCAAATCTGGAGAGGGAGAGGGAACCGCGATATTTAATTTATTTTTAGAAGCTCCCGAATAATCTATTAGTAGTTTTGTCGTGATGGAAGTGGTTACCAGTTCAAAGTTCGTGAGGTAAGTAGTCTTTTCATATAAAATTTTAACTTTAAAAATAAGATTATAGACAAAAGCAGTCAGGTAAAATCACCTTTATAAAAATATATGAATAAAAAAATGTAAGTTTTATTTATAGTTTCATTATTTGCTTTTTATCTTTTTTTTTTAAGTACTTTTCTTTGTTTTGCTTTAAAATTCCTAAAATGTCCTTAATTTTTTTGCCAAGGCGGTACCGAAAATTTTACCTTTTTGTTTATACAGGGTGTCCAGTAACTCAACCGACAAACTTTAAAGGCCGAGTTTACAATAAAAAATAGGAAAAAAAACTTCATGTAAACAATAAACATAGAGCGTGTTTTCGGAAGTTTTACCAAATGGGAAACTTTTTAAATAATAAATTTACGACAAAAAGTGCCTTCTCATAAAAAGTCCTGCATGATGTGAAAAAATATTTTCACAAAAATATTTGTAGGTTTGATGTACAGGCTGGCCTAAAATGACTTGTTTCCAAATTAGGGTACAGGTTATTTTCCAACTACGATACCAAACTTTAAAGGATTCATTTTTTATGTCATGTAGGAAGAAAATTTTCTATAAACAGATATCCAGAGTGGCTTCGTTTTTGAGATACAAGCCTTTAACTATTTTTAAAAAGTCGGTATTTTATAAGTATCCTAAATACGAAGCCAAATACAACCCTAAAAAGTTTTATTTTTAGTTGCTTTATAGGAAAAAATATAAAAAGTGCATAAAAATCAAGTGGCGTACATTTTTTCATATTAATATTGGCTTTTGTGCCCACTGGACCAAATTAAGTCAATCTACTTAGAGCTTTACAAGCGTTTTATTACATCAAACAAACGTGCCAAATTTTAACCAAATTGATTTAAGGGTATTTAAGATATTTATAAAAAGAAATAGATATAGAAGCAACTTCGGACACATGTTTATAATAACTTTTCTTTATAAAATGAAATAAGAATTCACCCTTTAAAATTTTGTGTCGTAGTTTAGGAAAAACCCTTTATATAAATTTGGTAACAATTATTTTTTAAGTCACCCTCTACATTCAGCATACAATTATTTTTGTGAAAATGTATTTTCCCATCAAGCGACACTTTTTATAAAAGAGGCACACAAGTTAGTAAATAAAATATTTTCCATTTGGTAAGACTTCCGAAGACACGCTGAATGTCCTAAACGTCTCAGTTTTTAAACAACGGGGTCTAAAAATTTTTAAAATATATTGTTTTTTATAATACCTTTTATACCAATTCTGATATTTAAACAAAAATTTGGTGATGCCTTCTATGCATCAAAAGACATTTTTATGCTTACAAAAAAATACCGGTGTCGTTCATGAGATGTTTAGGGTAAATATTTTTTTTAATGGTACGCCACTGTATTTTTCTAGGGGATTTGACTATGCCGAAAAATGGTTTTTATTTATTTATGCGACAACCGATCATTAAATAATAAAAGTCAACCCAAATTTGTTCCAAACTAAATGGAAATTTAAGAAAATATTTTTATTTAAAAAATACAGTGGCTTACCATTTTTTTCTTAAAAAATATTTACCCTAAACCCCTCATGGCTGACACTGGTATTTTTTTCTTGCTTGCAAAAAAATGTCTTCTGATGCATGAGAGGCTTAGTTACAAAATATAAAATCTTCAATTATACTTTTTAATACAACAGTAAGATAAATGTCCCAATAGTTGTATCTTTCAGTGCTGAATATTAATTGGTTTGTTCCAGCAGGCTGTCAGAAATGTTTGCAACCGTTCGGATTCTGCGCACGTCAAATTTTGTCGTTCCAGCAGTGCCGTTTTTGAAACATTAAACAATTGTTTGTTGTTCCAGCAGTGGTTTTAAGATGTTGCAAACATGTTGGAAACTGTTTGAAAAAGTGAAACTCTTTTCAAACATTACCAACTAAATTTTAACATAACCTTTTTGTATTGACGTATAAGCAGTATGCACGTTTAACGATTGTTGCTAACATGTTTCTAACATTCTGCTGAAACAAACCTAATAAATCATCTTTTGGGCCATGACTACACTTCAAGTGTTCAAACTTAAAAACGAATGCATTAAATTTAATGTGTAGGTTCTTTGGTTAATTTTTTTTTGATAAAACATTAAAATCTAATTTTGACGATTGTACACTTTAAAAATAACCCCCACAAATGATTTTAAAAATATCTAAATTGGTATAAAAGTTATTATAAAATCACAATTATTAAAACAAACAACACCTTGTAGTTCAAAAACTAAGTTTTCAAAAAACACTTATTAACTAATTCATTTTTTTTACCTTAAGCTGGTTTTACAGTTTAAAAGTTTTATTGCATGTATTTTTCTTGCCGCAACTTTTTGATCTGCGCACGCGCATTTTTCTCTTTTTTAAAATTGCTGCAAAGTGCGCGTGTGCCGATCAAAAAATTGCAGCAAGGAAACTTTTATGCAAGAAATCTTTAAACTGTTAAAACACCTATAGCAACTTATTTTATAGATAAATATAATAAATTTTATTTTAAAAATAATAATAATGTCGACGATAAAAAAAATCAAGTTTGGGCTTTTATTGATGTTAAAAAAAATTTATACGTGATATACGCAGTGCCGTATTAAGCACTAGGTGCCAGAAAGGGGAGATTTAAAAGAAGTTTTTAGGACGGGGTGGGTTTTTGGTCGTTTTTAGTCTTCAATTTGATTTGGAAATAGGGCGCCACGCAGTAAATGACCTTTTTTTATGCTCTTCAATTTTAATTTCGAGTAGGGCGCCCTTCTTCAAAATGTTTGTTTTTCTTTTTCCTAATAAAATAGGCGCCCCAGCAATTCCAGCCTAGGGCGCCTCTAACGGTTAATACGGCCCTGGATATACGTGCCAGAAGTGATTTTTATTTTTAATATAAAGACCTTTATTTAAGCTTACTAATTGCTTAGATATGGTCCCCTAAATAAAGGCATGAGCATTAGGATTCACGAATTATTTTATTTAAAACCTGAGATATGTGACTCATACTAAACACAAGAAGCTATTGGCTTTAAGAGTAACACTTTGGTAAAGACAATTTGCTAAAAAAAAGGTTATTTTTTGGTTAGCATTACATTATTCTGACGCCCAAAAGGTAGGTAGGTCATGGTTAGGCAATGTAATATAAAAATGCTCTTAAAATATTGTGCGCCAATTTCGCGATACTCTGTATATCATTTCATTCTTTTACATCTTTGTACTGAATAAAGAAGTAATTAACTAAGAAATGCAATAAAAACTACAACAACAAAAATATATAATTAACCTATACAGTTACTGAATCACTTATAATTGAAAATGCAGAAGCCAATTTCTTCAATAATGAAGCAACTAATAACAAAATAAAACGAGGTATAATTGTTTCAATAACTTCGCGCTATAGACGCCATCATGCCTTGGCAAACTAACAATTAATCTTAAGCCGTGCAAAAAATTCATCATTATATTCAAAACCGCCATTATGATAGAATATTTCGACCAATTAAATCAGAAGAAATTATTGGCAGTCAATTTCAATGACTTGCCGATTTCAAGCTGACGCCCTCTGTCAATCCATTGATTTGATATTGGCGAACGATGAAGAAGATTAATTTTAATTATTTTCAATTATGGGCTGCATAAGGTAGCGATATTAATTGGTAAAAATTGTTAAGTGGAGCTTATTAAGAACATGTTTAGCTTTTGCACCACATGGAGTGTTATTCTTTTATGCGCCCTCCCCTTTTAGTTTTTGATTAAATTAATTAACATAATAAATAATTTGAGGTGATAAAATTGATGCGTGAATACTATATTTTAAAGTAGTAAATGAATATTTTAAAATGTCTGCAGGGTGTCACGAAGCTACAATTCATTTAAAAATTAAAAACATTGCTTTGTTGTCTAAAAATAGTATATATTGTTGGTAAAACTTGTAATTTAATTGATGACTAAAAATACAGGATATAATTTCTTATATCCATTCCATCCAACCTCTTAACTTTTGAGATACAGAGTGTTAAAATTTCAAAAAAGAATACATTTTTTAAAATATCCTTACGATTCTTTACCCAGTTTTGTTTTAATTTGGCAATATTATTAATGACGTTAAGGGGGTATTTTATCACTAACTTAATTATATTTAATAAGACCAGTGGAGTGTCGAGAGGCAACTAAAGGAATATTTGAAACAAAAAAACGGTACTTTACTGACTCTGTAAATGTGTGTAAAATTTTGTGCTATCTTTAGATTAAGCAAATAAAAATACTGCTTTTGTGCCTATTAATGTTTTTTTTTGTATCTTGTTTGATTTAGAAGAAAAAATATTTAATTGCATATTTTTAGACTATAAAAAAGCATTCTTTTCAAAAATAGGATTTAAATTTTTTTATTAGTAATTATGTAACAAAAATAGGTAATACCTACTTAAATAGGGTTTATATCCATCAAACAAGTTTTTACAAAATAAGTGTTTTCGAATTTTTTGTTTTTGTGAAAGTTTTAACACCCTGTATCTCAAAAGTTTTGACGTTTAGGACGTATGTTTATATAAACTTTTATTTTTAAAATAAGCTAGGAGATCATATCCAGTATTTGTTGTTGTTAAATATTTATTGTCTATAAGAAGTATTTATTCAATATTATATTTGTAATATATTTTCTCAATATTCTATAAATATTCTCAATATATTTGCAGTATAATAGTTTTTTCAGACATATATAAAATATTACTTTACTTATTTTTATTGACTATCCAAAATTTTATATATATGAAATAATTTATAAATATTTGAGTTATGTTCTTCATTTACAAAAATGTAAAAATGCTGATATTTTTGGGTAAGTAATAGGAATTGGTATCAAACACAAAAGCTCGGTATTGTATCGGGCCAATACTAGAAACGTCGGCAGAATGCTGGCATCGGTCTCCCAGAATCTTATTTTTGATGCACCAGCATCATTTTACCGATATTTATGAAAGGCGGTTTTAATATTTACGGGCCGGTATCGGACTAGCATGTTTATGTCGTCACAAGTGATTTTATTGTAAAATTACCGGTCATTTTTTACTTATCGTGCCCAGGTTTTCAACAACGAAACGTTGCATACAAAAAATTTTTTCATCTTCGTAATCTGCACCCCAAAAAAAGGCCCTATACAATTTTTTTTTACTTAATTACAAATTAACATGTAATTGGTTTCACGTTGTGGACTAATTGTTTGTAAAAAGCAAATATATTGGAATAAAGTCATTAATGCATATTTTTTTAGCTGATAAAATATGGCCTTATTTGAAAAAAGATGCTAAAGAAACTACAAGAAAAATGTCGGGTTTTCTCCTCTCTCATCAGTAGGCTTTCAAGATTATTCTGTTCTGGACCCCATAATTAGGAGGGGTAGAAAAATGGGAACTTCATAAAGTCTAAAATGTAGGCAAGAAGAAGAATTAGGTTATTATTTGTTTTTTAAATTTTATTATGTTTCTGTTGGATAGTCATAAAAAAGATCAAGTTTAAACTATGAATTAAAACATTAAACATTTTTTTATTCAATAAACTATTACCTAAATGTTTTTTGGCAGCAGTTTATTTTAAATATGTTTACTGAATGTTAGGTCTTTACATTAAGACTCTTTATTGTTTGCATTAAAATATAAAAGATTTTTTGTACAAAAGTGTAACTTGGTATTATATTGCTCTTTAGCATCTATAGGAAAGGACCCCGTTTGAAGCAGTGCTACTAATATCGAAGTGCAACAGACATGATGTGTGGGAGATTAAAAAGAGGCCAAACCAAGGGTATGTCATTAATATTATGCTTCATTCGTCGATAATGTGATATAATACCCTTTCAGCCAACTTAAAAGGTTCATAGGCAATGCATGTGAAACACTAACAGGTAGAGATTCAACAAAGAATGTTGGCATGTAAATGTAATGGCTCGTTGGTCCTGCTTTATTGTTACCTGCCTATAAACATTTCTTTATTTGGCTGAATGTGTATTATATTTATATTTATAGCAAAAATCTATAATAATTGCACTTGCACTTTATTTCTCGTGTGAAATAAGGCCATATTTTATCAGCTGAAAAAAATTATGCATTAATGAATTTATTTTAATGTATTTGGTTTTTATGAACAATCAGTCACAGCTTGAAAACAATTACAAGTTAATTTGTAATTGAGTCAAGAAGAAATAATTTGGTTATTTTTTGCCTATCGGGCCTGTCGCCGATATTATTCAAACTTTGTATAGGGCGGTTTTTGGAGCGCAGATTTCGAATATGAAAGAATTTTTTGTATGCAACGTTTTGTTGTTGAAAACTTGGGCCCCATAAATAATATTTTTAAAAACTAAAAAACACGCTTTTATATGCAACCGAACTAAAAATTAGAAAATAATTTTTCATTACAAAGAGTTTGTCACTTCAGAGTAAAAAGCGTGGGGTGCATTTTACTATTTTTTCATAACTTTTCCCTCATATATATTTGCAAATAGAATAATTATAACATTTAATATATTAAGCACCCCACGCTTTTATGCTGAAGTGACAAACTCTTTGTAATGAAAAATTATTTTCTTATTTTAAGTTCGGTTGCAGATAAAAGCGTGTTTTTTTAGTTTTTTAAAACTATTATTTATTTTTCATTATTTAGTTCGATATATCAATTAGTTTTTTAAAAATAAATGCTCCAGTTTATTCACTAAAAATTCCTTCGCCATTTTGTCAAGAGACACAGAGGATCTGAAAAGGAATTTATTTATCCTGGCGGTCCTAATCAGGATAACGAGATACTGTTTTTAAATTATTGCATTGTCATCGGTTCTTGATACGTGTGTAAAGTTTCAAAGAAATTGAATCGCTGGAAGTTGGTAAAAATTAGGCTCAAAGATTCCGTTACATAGATAGATAGATAGATAGATAGATAGATAGATAAATAGATAGATAGATAGATAGATAGATAGATAGATAGATAGATAGATAGGATCCGTTCTAGGACCAACCCTTTGGAATATTTTGTATGACGACCTATTTAAAATCGAAATGCCAGATGAAACAGAATTGATTGGTTTCGCAGACGACGTGGCCATGGTGGTGGTTGCAAAATATGAGGACATTCTTATGAATAGGGCGAACCTGGGACTCCTACAAGTAATACGTTGGATGGATGAGAACAAGCTTAAAATAGCCCCGGAAAAACGGAAGCTGTTCTACTGACGAACAAAAGAAAAATTGGAGAAATATCTTTCAATGTACAAGGAGTAACCATCAATTTAAGTAAGGCAGTGAAGTACCTGGAAATATGGTTGGACACTAAGCTGACATTCGCTGAACATGTCAACAAAGTTATCACGAAAGCTGAAAGGACAGTTACAGCACTGTCAAGCCTAATGCCAAATTTAAAAGGTCCTAGATCTGCAAAGCGCAGGCTGTATTCTTGTGTGGTCCACTCACAATTACTATATGGAGCTCCAGCCTGGCACAAAGTTACACGAAATAAGTCACTTATGAGTAAACTTAATAGCCTTCAAAGAAAAATGGCAATTAGAGTGGCTTCTGCCTATAGAACGATATCTGCGATGGCAGTTGGGGTGATAACCGGAATTCCTCCGATGGAACTCCAGATTGCTGATAGGCATGCAAAGTACACTGGATTAGATAATAATACAATCATGGCAAATTTAATACGCAGATGCCAGGAAATATGGGACACTAGTACAAAGGGACGATGGACATACCTTCTAATTCCTAACATTGAAATATGGATAAGTCGAGGACATGGGGAAATAGATTATTTTATCACTCAGGCACTGTCAGGCCACGGATGTTTCAATAAGTATCTCTTTAAATTTAGAAAATCACAAACAAACATATGTACATACTGAAAATACGAAGATGATGCACAGCATACGCTATTTGAGTGCGCAAGATGGGACGGTTATAGAACCTACTTCTTAAATCAAACCGGACGAATGTTTAACCGTATTAACATGATGGAGAAACTGTTGGAAAGTGAAGAAGCGTGGAACCATACATATAAGACAATTAGAGACATAATCGAAGAAAAAGAAAGGAAACAAAGACTGCGCATCCGGCAAGTGTAGCAATGTAACTGTCACATAAGACCGAATGAAAGACCGGCATATGCATTGAAGTAATGCGAGAGCAGTTTCCAATGTTGTATGCCTTGCCTCCAGAGGGGAAGTTTTTTAGTGGGTAGGCGGCTCCCTAGAGGAACCGAATCCCACACTGTCCAGCAGTCAGAACACCATGCTGGTCGTCTTTTGAAGATTCTATTACCCCTCCCCAAAAAAAAAAAATAAATAAAAAAAAGATAAGTAGATAGATAGTTACAACCCAAGCTAATAAAAGCGTGTTAATAAGTAAAAAGGACCGGTAATTTTAAAAGAAAATCACTTGTGACGTAATACTTACTGTTTACCTATAAATTTCTCCATTACAGATTGTTTTTTACACTATTAGTTAACACTACACCGGATTGAACCAAAAAACAAACAAACAAAATTGTATTCGAGTCTCAACGGGCTCACAACACAACTAATCTCATAACCTCAAACTTCAGATGCCAAGCGAAAACAACCACTTTGACAGAACAGCGCTGTTTTCTTGGCGCCAAATATAAAATCTTATTATAGTTCAGTTCTGAGTTCATACAGTTCATACATGGTAAATCCACATCGGAACAGAATCGGAATGACGGTCAGAACCCGTAAAGAGATTATGTGTATATACCAATGAACTGAAAATATAAGTAGTATATTCAGTTCAGTGGTATATACACAAGCGTCTAGGTACAGCCCCTGGTATCGATTTAGAAGCTTTGACAGATCGACTTTTCGCGTCGATTCGATTTGTTGTCATAACATAACCACAAATTCTTTATAAACATTATTTATTGTATATTATGTATGTGAAACAGAGACACGATCTTATTCCAGTGTATTGCCGATTGAAAAGGTGTCAGGATATAAGTCAAGTCCACTGTTATCTATAACAGTAAGCCCACTGTTTTGGTAGTTAACATAGGAATTGAAGGCCTTCAATTCCTATGGTGGTTAAGCTTTATAATTATTAACCTGCTATCTGAAGCTGCCAATTAAGCGTTTTAAAACAAAAATTAAGAAGATCCTATTGGAAAATGCCTTTTAAAGTGTGGAAGAATTTTTAAATTTTAACTTTAAATGTTTTTCAGTTATTTAATTGTTTTTATCAGGTTTTAAATATTAAATGTAATCTCTGTTGACATTATTTTATATGTATGTATTATTCTGTGACATGTAAATACTGTATGTATATTAACATGAAAAATATATATTAAGATTATTAATTTATTGTATTTTTGTTTTGAGTGCCGGATGCTCCAGAAGAATACATTGTAAAAAGAAAGGTAATATATTCTGGTGAATGTGTAATGGAGTTTTATTTAAAGAATTAAAAAAGATTTAACTAACCTGAAATAACCATGACCCCAAACTTATACTCTGTCTTCGTTTTTTTATTTTAAAATTTTATGTTGATCAATACGATTACATTTGGTTTTGTTTCTTTGATTAATTTTTTCATTGCGTTCAAATTACATATTATTATTAATAGTATTAATCAAAATTGAAGACAGTTAATTACAAAATCTAAATTGTCAGTATAATAGGTACAGTTGCAAGCAAAAAATTCCAGACACATGTTAAAATTTTCTGTCATATTTTCGAAATAGTGTATAAATGTTATTGTTGCTATAATATTGATATTGTTCAACAAAAAAATTAACCAGACGATTTTATACTGAATCTGGTCTCGATTTACTTTCTATATATATACTATAAAAAACGTTGACATCTATTGACTATACTTTTTGTCACGTGGACAAGTTTCAGGAAAAGTTGAGGTGTTGTAGGTTGGGCAGGCGAAGCCTAAAATACACATTGAAAGAATGTCTGTCGAAAACTTTTCGCCCGCAACTGTACGTGTTCTGGTACTGTTTTCATACTTCAATGCTTTTCAACATAAAATTTATAAATAAAACATCTTAGTAATGATAATTATCTATTTATCTGCCACTCATTTTAAACACATCAAACATTGTAATCAACTTAAAAACTAAGTAAAAACATCATATACAACATTTCTTCATAAGTTTGCACCATACGGAAAACTTTTTTATTGTTAATTTTACAAAAAAGTTATTCTTTATAAAAAGTTCTGCATGGTCTAAAATCTAAAATACGATTATCAGATATTAATTCTTGCAGTGGTGTACGAGGTATGTTGAGAAATATGAATTTTGCTCAAGAGGGAGAGTACCCTTATTTTTTATAATATGGATTTTTTTAAAGAAAAAAGATGTTTGGGATTAAAAATACTTTTAAATATGCAAATTGGTTTATTTAAAAAAAAAAAAAAAAACTTTTTAAAAACATTTTTTATGCGATTTCGAGTGTTACTAAGACTTTTCTCTGTTTCACAGTTCTTAAGCTTTCTTTACATATTACATTTGGGAATAAGTATACACTAATGTACAAAACTTAAATTTTCACTCTTAAAGCATAAGAAATTAAAATAAAAAGTTTTTCTTGAAAATAAACAACTTTGCATATTTCAATGTTATTTTAATCCTAAACATTTTTTATTTATAAAAAATTTTAATTTTATGAAAAATAAGGGTACTTTCCTTTTGAGCAAAATTCACATTTTTTGACATACCTCATATACCACTACTGATTATTGCATTTGAGGTTATGCAGAACTTTTTATAAAAAATACCCTTTTTTAATATTAATAATAAAAAAGTTTTCCATATGGTGCGAACTTAAGTAAACACGCTGTATAAATCAAAACAATAATTTTTAGGAACATTGTTTTAATTTCTTCGTTTTTCTATTAAAAACATCTATTTTACATTTCTGTATGAGATCATTACATACATAATTCTATTTAAAGATCTACTCACTGGACTACATGAAAATAGCCCAGCCCAAGTATTAGGGTATGATTCCGAGCACTGCGGCAGGCAGCAAAACGCCGACCCAAGCACCAAAGCCATTCATATTACAGCAACGATACTCGTTACTCCCCAAGGCCAAAACTAAACTATGTTCCTTGCATTTATTGACAAAGAAAGACCTTCATAACATTGAAAATTCATTTAACTTGAAAGGCTCCTCTGTTTATCGTCATGCAAATGATGCTATAAGTGTGGAGGCATGGATTAATGACCTCAGAGGCAGTGACTCTGTGCCTTTTTATAAGCCCTAAGACAGTTTATGCCTGGATCATCCAGAACTGCTTCTTTGGTTGATTTCCAATTCTGAAAAAAAATCAAATATTAATTACAGTTTCATAATATTAAGAGCCAAGTTATTCCTGTTCTTTAATCAAAAGGGTATGATATATTAGTATAGAGTTAACAATTAGCAGATTTAACCATTTTTTATGATACTATTAATTACAACCTATAGATAACAAATTTATAAAAATAAAACCAATAAAAATACATCATACATACCCCTTGAATAGTACAAATAAAATTTGTAAAAAACAATTATTAAATACAATCTGTAAACCTATGTAAACAGTTACTTGTTGTTCGAAGCATCTTTAAATACAATGATTATCACAGACTTATAGAGAGATCAAAAATAGATAGTAACACAAAATACTGACCTGAAAAGCTTCAAACGAATCAAATTCTATTGTTTTATTGGTAACTTCCAAACAGTGATCTTGTCTATAGTGATTCATTACAATATCTGTTGATGCACCTTTATACGGGCATAAAGAACATTTTAATATTTTAGCAACAATGTGAGAGGTTTTATGTTGTACTAATTGCTTTTGGATACCAAATCCTTCTTCACACTGGTTACACTTATATATTTTCTTTTCTACTGGGTCTATAGTTCTTCTAATTTGTCTAAAAATAGATAAACATGATTCTAAGTTAAGCTTCCGACACACAGCGAGCTGCGATGGGACAGCAGCGGGATATCGACGCGTTTTAATACATTGAATCCTTGCCTAGTGTCACGTCGCCGTCCCACCCAGCATATCACAGACATGTTTTTATATGACATTGACGCACTGATGTCCCGCTACTGTCCCATCGCCGCTCGCTGTGTGTCGGAAGCCTAAAGCTAAATAAAACATACCCATGTATTATACTCACCGGGATATTTTTCTTTTATGTGGAACCTCAGATTCCCAAGACCACTGAAGTGTTTATTACACTGTCCGCATATGTGCTCACCTTGGCCCAACATATTTCTGGTAATCGGTACAATAATATCTAGTTTATCTAAGAAATATCAATCAATTAAAGTCTAAAAATTACTTATGGTTTTTTAGAAAGTATCGGATTAGAAAGAACTAAATTGTGTAACATAACTTGCAGATATTTGTGAGTAAATAAAGAAAATAAACTGATTATAACATTTTACACACAAATTTAGTATCGAATGTATTATATTAATGTTGAAAAACATACAGTACCTAAGTGTTTCCTTTTAACATGAGCTCTCAAAGTAGAAGGACGTGAGAAATCCATTGCACATTCACTACAATGTGTCGCTATTCTATTTACAATGTATTCTTTTGGAGCATCCGCTACTCAAAACAAAAATACAATAAATTGCTTCACAAAATTGTTGAAAACAACCGTTCAAAATCAAAACAAATCACCAAATTTGTGGTTATGTTACGGCAACATATCGAATTGGCGCGAAGTCGATCTGTCAAAGCTTCTAAATCGATACCAGGGGCTGTACCTAGACGCTTGTGTATATACACACGCCGCGCCGGTCCGATCTCGGCCCGTAAATATTAAAACCGCCTTTCATAAGTATCGGTAGAATGATGCTGGTCCATCAAATATAAGATTCGGGAAAACGGATGCCAGCGTTCTACCGACGTTTCTAGCATTGGCCCAATGCAATACCGAGCTTTTGTAGATACCTATTAATTACCTACTTAAAAATATCAGAATTTTTACATTTTTATAAATGGAGAACATAACTCAAATATTTATGAATTATTTCATATATATACGATTTTAGGTATTCAATATAATTAAGTAAAGTAATATTTTGTATATGTTTGAAAAAAATATTATACTGCAAATATATTAAGAATATTTATAGAATATTGAGAAAATATATTACAAATATAATATTGAATAAATATTTCTTATAGACAATAAATATTTAAGAAACATGTAATATGTGCTAAATATAAACAAAATATTTAACAAATATATGGTGCTATCGGGGTTATATTAGTTTTGTTCACGCTTTAACGCAATATGCAATAAAATAACTTTGCACTTCTAAAAGAAAGCATTATATTTTCTGATGGCCATAAATAATATCAACAGTAAAGAGTCGGTATTTTGATTAAATTAGTCGCGACACTAATCATAAACATTAGCGATTATCCTAATTATGTTTTAGAATTTTATTAGTAAGCAAGGTCGGTTTATACGCCGACGCTTCATTAATGAACCTACTATACTATGTTACCATTTATGATGTCAAAGAGTATTTATTTAAAGAAAAAAATAGTGTTTTCTACCTAAATGAGACAATTTAAAAAGGTAATTCTTGATTTAGTATTATTATAAATTATATTAAAAAATATTTTTATGTTAAACGGTTTATAAATAATAAAACGGTTTGGCGTAACGTATCCAAAGTAAATATTATAAGAGAAATGTCAAGTACTTAACGATTTTATTACTTGTCTGATCAATACCCCAAATTGATGAGAATATTAGTGCGATCTGGTAGCTAAGACTTACTCTTTCTCCTGGATCTAAGCGCTGTGAGCGAAGATTCCTATAAGCTGATGGTATCCTGTTTGGTGGTGAACACGAGGTATTTCTCAAATGGCGGGAAATAGATGGGCGTGCCATGGGAACTGTCAGTAGTGAAAGTGAAGGTTATACGTAAAATCAGTAGCAAGTCTTGGTTTGACAGCCGACAATTTATGCATTGCATCGATCGTAGAACTATTTTTGTTTTCTTTTTGAAATTTCTGGGAGCTACCAGCTCGATTATCCAGATTTTCCGCCGACGAAGCCCTAGAAAGCATAGTCCGGAAGAGGGAGAGTGGTGGATTGGACCCGAAGGGACCAAAACCAAGAAAAAAATAGAGAGAGAGCTCTAAAGAGAAAATTTTTGTTAGAATTCTCGAACGTGTAATACATAAAATTATTATTGTGAA
The DNA here is from genome assembly GCA_014170235.1 of Listronotus bonariensis. Classification (NCBI taxonomy): domain Eukaryota; kingdom Metazoa; phylum Arthropoda; class Insecta; order Coleoptera; family Curculionidae; genus Listronotus; species Listronotus bonariensis. The sequence goes on along the minus strand of JACEGR010003784.1, from coordinate 14,709 downwards.
AATTTTCGGAACAACTTTGGTAATAATTTTTGGAATAATTCTCGTGTGTGTAAAACGGTCCTAAAGCACATATCTTGTTTGGTAAATATTAAATAATTATATTTATAATTAATTAAATTACTTATTTTTCTAGGTTTAAGTACAATAAAACCGTTTAACATAAATTTTTATATAATATCTAAATTATTAAGTTTTTAGTTTTGTTGTTACTTAAAACTTCTTATTTTATTGTAACTAACCAACGATATTATATTAAAGTAGTTGTGAAAAATATGTAATTTGACATTTTGTGGTGGCGGCCATTTTGGCTCTTAATTTTTTCACAGTTAGCTGTACTCTACGAATCAAAACCTTTTATTTGATACCCACATAAAAGTAGTTGTAGAAAACACATATGTAATCAGCTATTTTGTGGCGGCGGCAATCTTGGATTTTAATTTTTTTATTGTAAGCTCAATTCTACGAACTAACACCTTTAATTTAATACTTATGTTGAGGTAGTTCTGGAAAAAATATGTAATTCGCCATTTTGTGGCGACGGCCATCTTGGATTTTAATTTTTTTATAGTGAGCTCTTTTCTACCAATAGAGCCGTTTTATTTGATATCCAGATTATTATTAGATCTTGGATTTACAGTCACAAAGAATGTATTATATTGTATTGTTATCAAGATTACCAATCAGATCAATCGGTGGTTAGAAAGGGAGTCAAACATTTTTTTTATATCAGTTCAAACCACAGCCCTCATAAAAGACCTAAGAGTAAAATAACTAATTTTCTAACTAACCCATGGCTGTTTTAATATTGATCCAATGGATTGGGGTAGATCCAATTAGCAGTTTTAAAGATTCTCTTTCGTGATTTTCTGAATTTGTATATTCTATTTGGCCTTTATTCATTGGCTTTGTTTTACTTTGTTTCTGGTCGTGCTGTAAATACTAAATAAATATTAAATTATTGTTTTTCTAAATTGTTTCTCTTTTAATAAACACGATATAAATTATTAAAACCTTAAAATAAAACAGCTGTTTTTAACATTTTGGTTTAACCCACTAACGACTGCTGTCCATGAGAGGGGTTTTCCGCTCGCGGATGATAATTCCGCGTTTTGCCGTTTTGGGAGAAAAGGCATTTTAAATTTGCACTAACCAATCACAACGCTGAATTATCATCCGCGACCGGAAAACCGCTCTCATGGACAGCCGGCTTAACCCTGGCTTTTACCTTGGTCAGCAGAATCCAAGTCGAGTTAGGGATCCTATCAATTTATGAACAGAAACAAAGATTGCCTGATCCTTTTTTAAACGGGTTTTTATGGATCGGGATAACCTAAGATTAATTTTTAAAAATGGTTTTAATAAATTTAAGTAGCAGATCATGCCTAAAGAAATATTTAGTTACTATATTTTTTATCTAGAGAAAAATTAACAAGGAGCAACATTATCAGGACGATAATAATAGTGAAAATATTTTTTTACTGTCGCAACATTATACGAAATTAAAATCTCCGTTTATGGACAGTTAAATCAAGACACTCTGCTTTTCTGTATCACTCGCCAGGAACACTTTCGCCAGACTGTGAGGCAGGCGAAACCGGTTTGGGGGAGAAGGTCTCTGGCGAGTGACATAGAAAAGCGGGATATTTTTATTTAACTGTCCATAAACATAGATTTTTAATTTTGTATATTGTTGCAACAGTAAGGAATTATTTTTACTATTATTACCTTACGTTACTGACTTCGGTATAAAACTCGATGCAGATTTGACTGAATGAAATTTCAGTGCTGCTTCGGCCGTGGGAATTATATCCTACCGTAGCGAAAAGACCCTTGTTTTCTGTGTCATAAACCCGGTACAGCCGCACTGATAAGTCCTGTAAGGCAGGGTGTCTTCATTTACCTCTCAATAAACGGAGATTTTAATTTCGCAATATCAAGACGATATTTTTAAATATGGCCGAGTTGTTTATGCTGCTTGTCAAAAATACCTATTTTCGTTAAGTTAGTTAACATTATTGCATACATTAACTACCATTATTAGAAGGCAGTAGTTACTAGAGTTACTGTATGATGGTTCAAGCGAAATTACCAACAAAGACAATCCTAGGCCAAAAATACGGGTAAGTATTAAACAAAATTATAAAGCAAAATGGAAAATTTTTCTACTGTTTTGGTGTATTATATAAAGTATTTTACTCTTTTTAAACAAAGGTAAAAGAAAACATTCTGTTTTTCTATGTTATCCACCACGACTCTTACCCCAGACCGGCTTCGCCTGCCTTACAGCAACTTGTCAATGAGACTGTAACGGGTTGCAGTTAGCTAAAATGCCTCATTGACAAGTTCATGTAGTGCAGGCAAAATTGGCCTAGGAAGAGGTTTTTTAAACTGTCTTAGAAGGAAGTAAAATACTTCGTCTTATACGAAATGCTACTATATTTCAAATGAAAATTGTAGCAATACAAAAAATTTGACATGAAGATGGGTAGAAGGTTCGTAAGATCATTGTTATCTACTGGGACAACCAAGTGGTTTGAGTTTGAGTTTAAAATAGGCTTTAAAGTGGTGAGGGACAGTATATGTAGCTTAGATCATTATGGATTTTTTACAAACTGCCTGTGGTGTGGAATCCATATGGAAACAATATGGTAATGACAAGCAGAAATGTTTATTTAATTATTATTTTTTTGCCTTTATTCAGATCTACTGGGCGGCAAGGCAATAAGGATAAGTTGTAGAATAAGTCTAACAGAAGAAGGCGGAGAATATAAAACCTAAAAATACAATACTTATGTTGGGGCGCTTTGAAGGCTTAGATTTGTTTTTTTGGTTAACAACGACAAACCAATCCCGAAAAGGTATACAGTGTGCCCGAAACATTTTAGTCCTAAAAATAAAATATATCTATAAAGTGTTATACCTACATAAATTTAAAGACAAAAACGTTCTTTAAAATTGTGCTGTGAAACAAAATGACCGCCATAAAAAGAACAAAAGTTAATGATGGTATCCTGAAACCGAAACGCTGAAATTAAAGTCTGAATACAGGGATGCAATGCTCTTAAAAAGTCGTCTTGATAATATTTTTGTAAATTTTAAAAATAATGAAAAAAAAAATACATTTCAGCACTTCTTCTAAAATGCAAATTTTTATTTTTTTCAAAGATCTTAAAAATCCCAATAAGATACAATCGTCACCAAATCGGTATTATATTTGAGGTTGAGTGGCCTACAACTTTCCCTATTTAACAATCTTTCGATCTCTTATAGTTTTCAATCCTTAAACAATACTATACATACCCTACCAATTTCCAACACACTGTATAAAAAGCCCCTAAAATAGAATGAAAGGACCAGTTTTTGCATTTAAAAAGAAAGTTAGAATTTAACGGTATTATTAGCTTTAATCGGTTATTTTTTTTTGTTGCTGTTTTCTAGACAGCCCATCGTTTTACTATAAATATGTTAAATACTATAAGAGTAGGGCTTAAGAAAAAAAACTTAAATAAACAAAAACATGTTTCTCTGGCAATTCTAATTAGAAAATAGAGTTTAATGAATAATTTGAAATTAATAAATTTCTGAATTTTATTTATTTTTTTAACTAAACGATATAAAAGCGGATAATATGACAGTTTTTAAATGCTATTTTCTCGAAAACTAATAAATATAAGTAAAGCGTCTGGCACATGTATTTTTGGAGTATCTGTTTTACTAAATATATAAGTTGCTCCATTTAAAACGGCGTCGTTTGTAGCACTTCCGGTTAAACCGGAAGTGCTCCATACGCAATAGAACATACAAAAATTTCATTTTAAACGACTATACGTCCCAATACAATGTCAAGATCGTAAAACACATATGAAAGAAATAAGAGGCTCGCTAGTGATTTCGTGGGCATCCGGTATTCCGGCCCAAATTGATTCGATTCGTATAGTAGGCCGCCAAACTTATTACGTAACAAAATTTCTCGCTTCGCGTTAGTTTTCAAGCTGAATAACTGTGGAAACCGCACAAGTTTACCGTGTGTCGACGTCACCAAGTAAGAACCACAGACTATCCACTTAATATTTTAAACGAATTCCTGCTCTTTTATTTGTTTACGTGCTAATCAACAAATCAGCTGATTTGATACGATTGAATATCGTCGTGATTTTAAAAATAGTTATATTTTTATTTATATCTCACAACTTAGATAGTTTTTATAGGTTAACCGGGACGCTGATTTCGATGTTTTAGTGAGATTAAATTTAGTTAGTTTTGATTTACTTATCGTACTTAAACCAAGACTTACCTGTAGCTTTGTAGTTTAAAGTTGTAGCGAGTAAACCAAGTTGGTAAGTTCTATTTTTTTACATAATTTAATAACTGGTTCACATTTATTAAAACTTAACATAAACATAAACTTGTCGGTATAAAAACATAAGATAAATAAGAATAGCTAGTTTCTCGCCGATATACCGGGTGATACAGGATGTTATTACACCCCCAATTGTTTTTTGTTTTTAAGAAAGACTTTTGAACATTATCACAACTTTAAAATCACTTCCGGTTTAACCGGTAGTACCATTAACAACTTTCCTATTTTCAATGTAAGTGCTTATTTTTTTATATATATTTCTATTGTCTTTAAAATTATAAATGTTTTTATAATTTATTATACAGGGTTTTTCTTTTTAAAATGGCGCCCAGAGAATCATTTTAAAGAAAAGAATTACAGATTTTACCTTCACATATATTAACATATTTTATTTTTCTTAATAAATCACTTACGTTTCATAATTTTAGTTTTTAATGTACTTAATGAGACAACTCGAAACTTAAGTTTTTGGGCTATTCGGCCGTCGTTGTAGATTTTGTTTCCTTGACGTTTCGCCAGCGCGAGTGGTTGGCATCCTCAGAAGGTTCCTAGTAGACTATATGCGTACTACCAATAGTCCACTAGGAACTAGAAGTAGTCTACTAGGAACCTTCTGTTTTTATCAAATAAAATACTAATAATTAAGAATTATTTCTTTTATCTCTTCCAATAAAAAAATGAAACTATAAATAGAGGTATAGGTCATAGGTTCAAGTATTTTATTTTCCTTAATAAATCACTTACATTATATAATTTCAGTTTTTAATGTAATTGATAAGAGACAATTCGAAACTTAAGTTTTTGGGCTATTTGGCCGTCGTTGTAGATTTTGTATCCTTGACGTTTCGCCAGTGCGAGAGGTTGGCATCCTCAGAAAGTTCCTAGTAGACTACTTGCGTACTACCAATAGTACTAGGAACTAAAAGTAGTCTACTAGGAACCTTCTGTTGTTATCAAATAAAATACTAATAATTAAGAAAGATTTCTTTTATCTTTTCCAATAAAAAAAATGAAACTATTTATAGAGGTATAGGTCATAGGTTCAAGTATTTTATTTTCCTTAATAAATCACTTACATTATATATTTCAGTTTTTAATGTAATTGATGAGAGACAATTCGAAACTTAAGTTTTTTGGGCTATTTGGCCGTCGTTGTAGATTTTGTATCCTTGACGTTTCGCCAGCGTGAGTGGTTGGCATCCTTAGAAGGTTCCTAGTAGACTACTTGCGTACTTCCAATAGTACTAGGAACTAAAAGTAGTCTACTTGGAACCTTCTGTTTTTATCAAATAAAATACTAATGATTAAGGAAGATTTCTTTTATCTCTTTCAATAAAAAAAAATATAACTATTAATAGAGGTATAGGTCATAGGTTCAAGTATTTCAATTAGCAAGACTAAGCCTGTTTGCTTTGTTTACTTCCTAAAATAATTTATTGCTAAATTAATAAAATACTTAAAGAGCCACAATTATGAGTAGATGCCAAATCGAAATCCAACTAAATTTTTTTAATTTTTATTATTACGTTTTTTTCAATTTTATTTTGTTCGATTTATTGGCCAACTTTAAGCTGCACATTTCATTACATCAAATCATAAAATGAGATTAGCACTAATGACGTATTATTAAAACGAATCTCTCTAAAACTATAAAGTTGTTTTACGTTAGGTTTAAATATTTTAAGTCACTTTCAAACCACTTTATTATTGTATTTTTTAAATGCTCTAAGATCGGTCAGGTACAAACCAATAATAAAAAGACACTCTTAGCGCTTACACACACTCTAAGCCTTACCATTTTTAGGCAAAATGTTTAAGGCCGCTTTCAGACGGGCGACTTTTTGCAGTCGAAGTTGACCGCAAAAAGTCGTTCGTTTGTGGTTGATTGTCGCTAATTGCAGTTGTCATTTAACAACCATGGAAAAAGCGATTCCTTTTCATACGTGCGTTTTTCGACTGCAACCGAACTTCTGCCGCTGATTGTCGCCGATCCCGTCTACTGACTACACGTTAGTTACAACTACAGCTGTAGTCGAAATTGGCGACAAGACGCCGATATTTTTGTAGTCAACTTCGACTGCAAAAAGACGCCTGACTGAAAGCGGTCTAACATGTAAAACTTTATAGTAAACCTGTCCGGCGCGATGCCCAGTCCGACAACCGAAACATTTGACATTGACAGGCTGGGTTAAAGCACCGCTTTCATATGCTGGTGTTAATATTCGTGGTAAACTTATCATAAGGAACCCCCTAAAAAGGGTTTAAAATTGTTCTTAATATAAAGTCCATCTTATAACTGGCCCAGGGACTATAGGTGAGAGCTTAAAAACAATTAACAATTTCTTTTGAATTTTTATATCATTAACCTTTTGACAACAGAAATATGTTTATTCTGTTACTGAATTATTTAAAAAATTTATTAAATCATGAACGATTTTCGTTTAAAAAGTTTTCTGTAATAATAAACTATTGTGTGAAAATATAAAATACACATGGCAAATATTATTTCAGTACTTATTCTCAGTTATTGTTTATTGTTGTTTCTTAACCTTGAAAATATTAGGAATACTATGTATGTAATTATTGGGGCACCCATAAGGAAGCTATATACAGGGATGTTTAATAAATTTGCCTGAAAGTAAAATATGCCCTGTAATACAGCAGCCAAATTAAACAGAAAGTGTATACTGTTAGATTTATATTTTAAAAATGTTATTGATTATACAAAATAGTCAAAAAAGTAAAGGTTTTTTTGTAAAAGTGACATCCTGTACAGAACTTTTTCACGTGCATTTTCATACAACTCTTGACCTCGCTACACGTACATGAAATAACGCCAAATAGCAACTAAAAACGTACTCACGCTATAACTGGCCTAAATTAGAACTAAATTAGTTACTTTAAGAGGTTGTTTACAAACATTTCTAATAATAGTTTAGTAATTTGCGATATTTGCAGAGCGATTTTTTTATTTAATACGTTTTTAATAAAGATAATTTCGTACTTATCTTAAGTAACAACAGAGTATTTTAAATATTTGTTTTACTTTTATTAATCTTTAGTATGGACTTAAAGTCCGTTTTCCGTCTAAAACTTGACTGTTTAAAATGTAATGAAATTTTAAAGTATTATAAGTATGTGACCAAGTTTTTAATTTTGTGACATATTGAGGGTATTTTCGAAACATTTTTTTAAATGAGAATGGTGGTCACTTTGATATTTGAAGTTGGCATCGATCTGTCAAAAAATGCATACCTTTCCTATATTATGATTCCAAACTTCGTAAAAATTTACCGAACGGTTCAACATTTAGAGGGGGAGTGTAGGACAGACAACTCACTGTATACAGGGTATCCCACTGGGAACTGCTGCGATCGATTTCTCGAAAAGCAGTGTGAGTGGAAGACATACGAATAAAGTATTTTGACAGTTCTAGCACTACTAGTTATACCGAAAGTTATTGTCAAAGTCCTTATTTTAAATGGAACACCCTATGTTATTTATTTTTTAGATTCTGCGTAAAACTCTTAATATATCTTATGTGAAGGCCTTTCTCTTTAAAAAGGCTTGTGTTTAGAAAAAAATTTGCAAACGTCATTTTTGACATAAAATTTAAATTTAGCATTTACGCAGAATTTATGAAATAAATAATATATAGGATGCCCCATTTAATATAAGAAAAACGACATTAACTTTTATTATAACCAAAAGAAAATATTTTAGTCATATTTCCCCTCTCACTGATCTTATTATGCTGCCAAATTTAAAAAAATTCCAAAGCCTACTTTTTGATAAATCGCTCGCAGTAATCGGTGGGACACCTCATATTATTAGTAGTAACGCACGATAGACGATGAGAGATTTTTTTTTATTATTATTTTAGGAACAAACTGTTAAATTTTTAATTTTTTTATTTAAATAATTATTTTATTAACTAAATTACGTCTATTGTTACAAAAATGAAAACAAAAACTATTTTATTACAAAGTATTTAAAAAAAAGTTGTTTAATTTCATAAATTTAATAATCAATAATGATTCCTAACCAGAACTAATCGGAAACATATACCATGTCTTTATAGAAAAGTATAATTTTTTTAGTTTCCTTTAACAAATCAAAACACTTTCGTTTTAATTAATTTTTATATAAACTAGACTTAAGACTAGGTAATAAAATAAAAAAGTAAAATTAATGAATAAAAACACATGATTTAAGAATTCATTTCGTTCTAAGCCTGAGTTTATAGTGCATAATTGTTTTAAATTAAATAATAAAAGTATTAACTGCTTTATAAATATTTGTAGTGTTAGTTATCTACAGTGTGTCCACGGATTGACTCCCAAAGAGAAAAAACTTTTATTTGGAAGTGTTTCGAAAATTTTATTCTTCATAAAAACTCCTGCTTGTGCTCAAACCTCCGGGGACATGTTATTTTGAAAGATTTATATACCGGGTGTTCACAATTTGGGAAAATATGAAAAAAATTAAGAATAAAGCAACTTTAGGCGGGAAGATACTATAAAAGTAATAAGTAAAAGTTGTTGGGTTTAAAAAGTTATGCATCGATGCAAAATTTTGACGTAAGGCCTAAATGTACAGGGTCGGGCAAAAAATTGTACGCTTTGTGAAACAGGATTTTCCGTAAATAATTTTTTTTCTGCACAAATGAATTCTTGTTTGTGAGCAAAATTAGTTTATGGATTTAATTAATTTATTAAGTTTTTATTATAAGAGGGATGGTTGAAAACCGATAATTGCCTTTATTATTACAGATAGAAACTGGAAGAGTAGCTATGGTTTCCTCGCAAATGAAATTATATTATTGTCAATGTCATATTATTAAGTTTGTGACATCGATAGAAGAACAACAAAATGCTAACATTAGAACAAAAAGTGTTTATTGTCCAATGTTATGGTTTAGGAGAAAACACTTCTTACTCGTACGTAAAAAGAAAATTTAACGAGAAATGGCCAAATCTTACCATAGACCATAAAACAGTTAAATCCGTTGTTTCGAAATTTAGAAGGACTGGAAGCGTTTTAAATATTAAAAAGAAGAAATCTGCTGTTACTGAAGAAGAAAATGCTATGGCAGCTATTGCACTGGATTCTGTCAGACGTTTCCCAAAAACATCGCTAAGGACCCGAGCTACACAGATTGGGAATGTTAGTAAATCCTATTTGCAAGTAATTTTTAAAGGTAATAAGGTTAGGGCTTATAAGCCAAAATTTGTTCATACATTAGAACCAAATGATGATGCAAAAAGACTTAATTTTTGTTTATGGATTGGTGAGAAATACTTGGAAAATAGAAGCTTTTTCATAATATTATTTTTTCTGATGAAGCTACCTTCTCAACTAACGGAGTGGCTAGTTCTCAGAACGTACGTTACTGGTCCACGGACAATCCCCATTTTCGAATTCACTGCAGAAGACAGTATTCCAAGAAGGTCAACGTTTGGTGTGCGATTACGTACAACGGAATAATTGGGCCGTACTTTTTGAAGGAAACATGAACCAACATAATTATTTGGAAATGCTAGACACATTTTTCTTAGATCGTTTAAACCTTGTTCATAGGCAAACTGCATATTTTCAACAAGATGGTCATCCCGCACATTCTACAGCAATTGTGAGGGAATGGTTGAACCGGCATTTTCCCGAGCGCTGGATTGGACGATACGGACCAATACCTTGGCCGCCAAGGAGTCCCGACCTCACAATAATGGACTTTTACCTATGGGGCTACCTTACCCAAAAAGTGTATGCTAGTCATTTGGAACCAGATCTCACTATTTTGAAAAACAGAATTAGAGAAGCAGTTCAAGGTATCCCATTGCGAGAGATACAGAAACGCTTATAGAGCTTTCATTGAAAAAGCTCAACTATGCGAGGAAGTTGGTGGAGAAACCTTTGAATAGTTTTTTTTGTTGATAACTTTCTTTTTTTTTAATTTATATTAGGTTAACATAATTTTTATTCCGTATTCGTTTCCTAATAAATTTAATATAAGGCATTGATTTTCTTGTATACATCTTAATGCATTTTTAAAAAAGTGATAATATCAATTCACCAGAATATTTTCTTATAATAATTCTTTTCAGTTCTTGAAAATTCCTCGTATATTACATAAATTCTACAAAGCAATTTTGTTCACAAATAGAATTTTTTATTTATTAGAAAAAATAAGTTAATTACAGGGAATGCTATTTCATAAAGCGTACAATTTTTTGCCCGACCCTGTACATTTAGGCCTTACGTCAAAATTTTGCATCGATGCATAACTTTTCAAACCCAACAACTTTTACTTATTACTTTTTATAGTATCTTCCCGCCTAAAGTTGCTTTATTCTTAATTTTTTTCATATTTTCCCAAATTGTGAACACCCGGTATATCAATCTTTCAAAATAACATGTCCCCGGGAGGTTTGAGCACAAGCAGGAGTTTTTATGAAGAATAAAATTTTTCGAAAAACTTGGGAGTCAATCCGTGGACACACTGTATATTTATGTATTTAATAAACTACAGGAAAATAGAAAACAGATAAATGGAGACCTTAGATTTAAAATAAAATCAACTATACAGGATGCAGAGTACACTGAAAGAAAACAGTTAATTAAACTACCTTTCAGTTGCTTTGTTAATAACCATTCTTTTATTTTTAGGTAACATAGCTATTTTTTTAATAATGATATTAGATTGATCTTTCGAGAACTATTAAAGTTGTCTTTCTGAAATCAAGGTATTACTGTTAATAAATTTCTGCATAACACTAACTAGTTGGTTTAGTTACAATCCATTTACGTGTTAATAAAATCTTACCAGATTTACTATTATGTTGCGGTTTAATTGTGGTAATTAAGTTTATTATTTGTGTTTATTAAATGCATCAAATAAAGTTTCCATTAATAAAGGCAGAAAAAGACCTTCCTAATACTATTAGATATTCAGGTATTACAAGTGGGCGCTTTAATAATCATAACTAAAGCCATTTAGCTAGATATGAATCGTTAAAAATCGATATACTTCGGTAGCGCTCGCCAACGGAAAGTCTTCCAAAAGAGGCGCACGTTGTTGCTGGTATTTCAGTTTTGTGCTTCGTGTAGTTTGGGTAGGGTAGGTTTTCTTGGCGTATTATTTTACGGACGCCATTTGACTGATTCCAAAATGGCGCGTGTAAAAATCTTAATTTATTTAAAAACCAAATATTTTATTTCGTTTTTCTATGTTTTTGGTTTGATTTAGCGTTATGCAGTTTTATAATGGCCTACAAACGTACTTTACAGATATGGGGCTTTAAACAAAGTGTTATAGAAGCTTTTAAAGGTAAGCATTAAATAAATAATAGTTTAAAAAAACTAAAAAACACGCTTTTATATGCAACTGAACTAAAAAATTTTTATTACAAAGAGTTTGTCACTTTAGAGTAAAAAGCGTGGGGTGCATTTTACTATTTTTTCATAACTTTTCCCTCATAGATATTTGCAAATAGAATAATTATAACATTTAATATATTAAGCACCCCACGCTTTTATTCTGAAGTGATTATTTATTTTTCATTTTTAGTTCGATATATCAATTAGTTTTTAAAAATAAATGCTCCAGTTTATTCACTAAAAAATTCCTTCGCCATTTTGTCAAAGAGACACATAGTCAATTAAAAACGCAGCAAGTTGTGCATCAATTGACCTTGCGCATTCGCCATAATTTTTAAAAAGGAATTTATTTATCCTGGCGGTGCTAATCAGGATAACGGGATACTGTTTTTAAATTATTGCATTGTCATCGGTCCTTAATACATGTGCAAAGTTTCAAAGAAATTGAATCGCTGGAAGTTGGTAAAAATTAGGCTCAAAGATTCCGTTACATAGATAGATAGATAGATAGATAGATAGATAGATAGATAGATAGATAGATAGATAGATAGATAGATAGATAGATAGATAGATAGATAGTTACATCCCAAGCTAATAAAAGCGTGTTAAAAAGATTTGCAACTTCTTAATTAATATTGGTAATTATTTATTCTTTTATTTTTCGATTAAAAAAAATACTCACTTGTTCTAGAGACAGTTACTGACATAAACCCTTCAAGGGAGCAAAAAATATCGTTTTTTTATTTATTTATTTATGAATCAACAAACTTTCGGGACCGCGAAGTGAATTGTGTGCTGGGCGAACCTTTTCCTGTTCCGTGGCTGGGCGGGGTAAGTCCATGGTAAAAGACGATGTTAAGTGAATGTCCAGAAATTATAGACTAATCCAAAATTTTTTTTAATATATTAAAATAATTCTTTATGTTACAAAGGAAAAATATTTTAAAGATTTAAACCTTAAATATTAATATTTAGAGTTATCTTCCCTTTAATTAATTTTATTATTTGTACTTTCATTTTTGCGTTTTACTCTAAAACAGTTAATCTAAGTTTTTCTATCACAAATAGCTATTAGCCTAGAATAGGTTTGGATGTATTATGAAATTTAGATATTTTAAGCGACAAGATTGATAAAATTTTAATTTTCCATAATAGATTATACCAATTTGTTTCAATGAGTAAAAAACTTAGTTTAACAATGAAGTAAACAATAATTAAATTTTTCTTTAACCTAAATTGCAATACATTTTAAAAAAACGTTTTTTTAAGCAATAAGTGCCATTTTTTGTAAAGAATTAAATTTCTTTAAAAAATCTATGTTGTTTTTTCTATATATTTATTATTTCGTTGGTCAAAAAATTCCAAAATAAAAGGGTAAATCTAAAAAATTAAAGCGTGATTTTACTTTTAATATTAAGGGCTTAAATCTTCACGATATTTTCTTTTTGTCACACTAAACTATATTTTTGATATATTAAAAAAGTATTTTTTTGGCCCAGTCTAGTGTAAAAGTAGGACAATGACTAAGGGTACATCGTTACTGAATCCGATTCAACTGATCGGATAAAACTTAATCCGACAAAAAATTTCGATATACACGTTTCAGATTGAGGTAAGGCAGGGGTGGCCAACTTGTTTAGGCCCAAGATCGACTTTTTAGTGACGACACCCAGTGCGATCTACCACTTTCATATATCGGCGAAAAAAATGTTTGAAGAGCAAAAAAAATCGATCGATCGACCGGTTGGCCACCAATGGAGTAAGGGATTGGATTAAATGCCATAGGTTAATTCTGTTTTTCAAGCGATTTGAATTGAGTTCAGTCCGATCGGAGGTTATATTGTACGATATTCACGGTTTTGGAAAAGGTTTGAAAAATGACAGTTCAGTAAAGCAGCTGATAAGTGTAGAAATCAAATAAAAATAAGATATTGTGATAATATTTCTTTAGTGGTTTCCGGTAATATTTTGTCTTTGTTTTCTAAATTTCAATATATAATTAATTTAAAAAAACACAAAAGTAAGGTTAGAAGTTTATTTATTATTTTTTGCTCTCTTTGTCACTGTATTTCCTTTTCTTTGTCAAATTTAAAAGAATTTAAAACCGGATTATCTGCATTTGATAAATTCTACGACGAAGGGCACAGTGTTAGGTTTAATGAGATCCGTCCAATTGGATTTGATTTTTACAATGTACCCTTAGTCAATGATTAAATATAGTTTAACTACACGTAACAAAGGATCTAGGCCAATCTAAGTCCCGTTACACATATAACGTAAAAACACCCTACGCCCCACGCCTAATGCATTGAAAGTAATGTAACTTTTTACGTGCAGGCGCTGCGGGTACGCGTTAGGTTGTATTACTTTCAATGTTGATTCTTTGTTTGACATCCGGACAGTGGGGACGTGCGTAGAGGACTACAAAGTTCTTCCCGGGGTGGCGGTTACAGGTGCCGTACGGACGTTTTTACCTTCGGGGATTAAGGAAAGATTCACGCTAAATTGACGGCATCTTTCTTCTGGATCTAAGCTCTGTGAGCGAAGATTCCTATAAGCTGATGGTACCCTGTTTGGTGGTAAATACGAGGTATTTCTCAAATGGCAGGAATTAGATGGGCGTGCCATGGAATCTGTCAGTAGTAAAAGTGAAGGTTATACGTAACACCAGTAGCAGGTCTTGGTTTGACTGCCGACAATTTATGCATTGCATCGATAGAATTATTTTGTTTTCTTTTTGGAATTTCTGAAAGCTACGAGCTCGATTATACAGATTTTGCGCCGACGAAGCCCTGGAAAGCATAGTCCGAAAGGGGGAGAGTGGTAGATTGGACCCTGAGGGACCAAAACCAAGAAAAAAAATATAATACAATACTTTCAATGTAAACATTATTGTCAGGCGTAGGACATTTGTACGTCTCATATGTAACTGGGCTAAGGAATAAATTCTGCCACAACATAAGTTTATCGTT
>JACEGR010003783.1:0-98406 GCA_014170235.1 Listronotus bonariensis | reverse complement strand
GTAGAAAGGTCAAAAAATAGTGGCGATGCATGCATATCTCTAAAATGTGTTGCACGATTTTAACAAAAGTTGTTATGGGTAACAAGTAGCAAGGGGGACATACTCTGACGTAGTACTTAAATTTTTACTCCCTCCAGTTTTTGACGGGTGGGGGTAACTTCAGAATTTTAAATAGAAAGGTGTAGTTTTTTCTATGAAATTTTAATCAGCATAAAAAACTACATAAGTGTACAAAAATTACTTTATTTGCTTTACTGTTTGCCTAGTAACGAATTTTTAAGGAAATAATAAACGAAACAATAAATTAATTAGAATATTTAAAATTAACGCTGGTTATGCTTCAAAAGGTGTTAAAAGTGGCCTCCGTTGACTTCTAAACATTTCAAAATTCTTTTTGACAGGAGTTGCGTACACGATTTAACATGTCGGCAGTTACTAATGTACAAGCTTGTCGAATACGGTTTTTCATGTTTTCTGGTGTGCTTGGTGCTGTAGCCATAACTTTTGTTTTATAAATCCCCATAGAAAGAAATCTAAGGGGTCAGATCAGGAGATCTAGCAGGCCAGTTTACAGGACCACCTCGCCCAATCCACCTGTCTCCAAATATGTAATTCAGAGAATCTCGTACTTGCCGCGCAAAGTGTGGTGGAGCACCATCTTGCTGAAACCACACTTCTTCTTGCCTAATTCTATTGTCATTTAGAAGCTGCGGCAAATTGTTATTTAAAAGTTATTGTACATTTCCCCATTTAGTGGGCCATCAAAAAAATGTGGGCCAATTACTTTGTCTGCAACAATACCACACCAGGTATTCACTGACCAAGGATGCTGATTTGGCACCATCCTAATCCAGTGTGGATTTTCAGCTGCCCAATAGTGCATATTGTGTCTATTGACCTTAAATTAAAAGCAGAAAATTAATGCGAATTGCAATACCAAATGCAAAAATATCCTAGTGGCAAATAAATAGTTACCTGACCACAATTAGTAAACGTAGCCTCATCAGAAAAAATCACTTGTGTTAAAAAAGCATGATTTTCTTGAATCTTCATCCTTAACCAGGTACAAAATGTTACTCGATTTTGAAAATCCTCGCCGTACAGTTCTTGGTGAAGACTAATGTGATAAGGGTGAAAATTGTAGGAATGTAAAATAGTTAGTACTGATTTTTGACACATTCCCGAATCTTGAGCAAGTTCTCTGGAACCAACGTGGGGATTTAAATTAATGGCGCCCAAAATTCCAACGGCCATGTCTTCACTGGTTTTAGTTCGTCGCCGAATTCTCTTTTTGGCACGAAGGTTTCCAGTATTGCGAGCTCGGTCTTCCAGCCTCTTAAATGCCATGTGGGACTTAGGAATAGCAGGAAACCTGACAGCCCACAATTGTGCAGCTTCCCGGTAATTCTTCCTACATTCACCCAAAATTAATAACATATTGATCTTAATGTCGTAGTTTTGCTCCATATCTGAAGAGATCTGAAGAGAGACTAGAGATATTTTTACACAAATGTCACTACTTGACAGAGTAGGTCGTAACCTAAGTAACTACCAAACGCAACAATTTTCTGCTTACATACATAATTTTTGACGAAGAATAAACTAAAATTTTTAAAATAAAAGTTGATTATTGATAAGTATGCAACCCGTAAAGCAAATGAAGTAATTTTTTGTACACTTATGTAGTTTTTTATGCTGATTAAAATTTCATAGAAAAACTACACCTTTCCATTTAAAATTCTGAAGTTACCCCCACCCGTCAAAAACTGGAGGAGGTAAAAATTTAAGTACTACGTCAGAGTATGTCCCCCTTGCTACTTGTTACCCATACCAACTTTTGTTAAAATCGTGCAACACATTTTAAATATATCGCATTGTAACACTTTAAAATCCTCACCCTGTATGGGGATTGCTCAATGGAAAGTTTTTGCTGTTTGGGTGTGTTTAGCAAAATCATTTATTCGGGTCATTTGA
Source organism: Listronotus bonariensis (assembly GCA_014170235.1). Taxonomy (NCBI): domain Eukaryota; kingdom Metazoa; phylum Arthropoda; class Insecta; order Coleoptera; family Curculionidae; genus Listronotus; species Listronotus bonariensis. Next base: position 96,432 of record JACEGR010003783.1, on the reverse strand, counting down.
TAACCACATTCATTACATTTATAAAAGTCACTTTTATGTATAATTATGTGTTTACGTAAATCCATCTTTAAGGTCGTTTGAAAGTTACACATATAACATTTGTAGTTGTCATTTTTATGTGTAAGTCTGTGTTTAGTTAAATGTTTCTTTGTATAGGTTTGATACTTAAATTTATTACATTTGTAAGCTACAAACTAAATGTTGTTGTTTTATTGGTATAAATTCCGAACGACGCAAGATTTACTTTTCTTGCGGCATGACATGAATATGGCGACTAAGATCAAACGAACGTTTGATCTTAGTCGCCATTATGGATGGTGGAGGGATCCTCCCCATCTGAATGTTTTAAAAGTGTCCGTCGAAAGCTGAAACTTAAGGTGGCGCCACAGTAGCCAGAGGAGATTTTTAACCAATGAGCATGAATTATTAGAGTGAGATACAAAATGACAAAGGACAGATAGATACAAAATAAAAAGGAAAGAAATACCAAAATCTCTCCACTGGCTACTGTGGCGCCATCCCAATTTGCTACATTCAGATTGTCACTTTTTCAACTTATCCGCCATAAAAGATAGTTATCCTCCCCTCCACAATCCATAGTCGCCATGAAATATTCATTACACTTATACATGAGAACTTCACTAACACTTTAATGTATGACAATGTGGTTAGCTAAACTGTTCTTGTTAGTCGTTTGATGGTTACACTGACTGCATTTGTGGATTGTAGCTCTATTGTCGCTTAACAGATGGCGCTGTAAATGATTAGTGAAATTTTGTTTACGGTCTGTTTGATAGTAACATTTATTACATACGTGCCGTAATTTTTCGGTTCTTCCCTCTTTTTCTTCTAAAACCTGTATTTTTATAAACTCCTTTAATTTTGAAAGAAGGCCATCCTCAGAATCCTCGACGTTACTTGAAGAAATTTGGCACCTGAAAGTCAAAACATATATAAATGATATAGTAGTGGCTGTATGCACGTAGATAAATATGAAGTCAAACAAAGTTTGTATTTCGTGCAAATTTTTATTAAATAGCGTGGCAAGCGCTTTCGGCCTAAGGCCATCATCATGCCTCCTGAAAGTAAGCAAAATTTTTTTGTAATGACATAAAATTCTTGAGTATTTTCGGTTTTTTGTTTCTTTATAAAAGTTAAGTTTGGAGAACTTTAAAGCAAACCACCCCAGGTAAACTATGTTCTAAGGAATCGTTGTACTTTAAAATTGCAAACCTTTAAATGAATGTAAAATTAATAAAAAATTAAAGTCAATTATTTTATTTAGACAAAGGTAAATCCTAGATTTTTACTCACTTGTCAAGATTTGCACAAGAGATTTGGTAACAAAGGAACACATAGTGTAGTAAAATTAGACAATCAGTTCACATGTTACAAATATTAAAACTTATATTAAATTAAAATAAAATAAATAAATGATTGATCAAATTTTATTTTATTTTATTTTATTTTAATATAAGTTTTAATATTTGTAACATGTGAAACTGATTGTCTAATTTTACTACACTATGTGTTCCTTTTGTTACCAAATCTCTTGTGCAAATCTTGACAAGTAAGTAAAAATCTAGGATTTACCTTTGTCTAAATTATTATTTATTTATTTATTCATGAAAGATTACAACGTTTTTTAAAATAATTAACTTTAATTTTTATTAATTTTACATTCATTTAAAGGTTTGCAATTTTAAAGTACAACGATTCCTTAGAACATAGTTTACCTGGGGTGGTTTGCTTAACAGTTCTCCAAACTTAACTTAAAAAAAAAAAAAATCAAAAACCGAAAATACTCAACATTTTAAGTCATTACAAAAAAATTTTTGCTTTCTTTCAGGAGGCACTGATGATGGCCTTAGGCCGAAAGCGCTTTGCCACGCTATTTAATAAAAAATTTGCACGAAATACAAACTTTGTTTGACTTCATAAAAATATATATATATATATTTTTACTTTTTCACCAAAGGAATTTTAGTCCAAACTAGTCTACTCGTTCCCATTTCGTTGGGCGTTGATTATATTTTCCTATGAACTTTTTGTCAATCATAATAAAATATAGCATATAGCACTTCTGAATAGTGTAGCTTTCTGAATTGTGAAATAATTTTCATGATCGGTTCAGTATTTCCAAAGATTAACCCTTACAAACAAACAAAGTTACAAACTTTACCTCTTTATAATACTAGTAAAGATAAATTTCATCTTTAACTGTCGATTTAAAGCCGAAGTTAGAGCTTAAACTCCAATTTGGGGAAAAAAGTCACTAAGTGATTAATAATATTAAAAAAAGGATTCACAAAAATTCCTTGTATTCTTTAAAACATATTTTAATTAACGCCAACAAAAGAGTGATACTAAAATTGAAAACTCAGACAACTGTTTTGTATCATCTTAAGAAACTATTTTGAGGGCCATTTTTAATATTGCATCTAAATGGCCTTGATGCTTTATTTATGTCTTTATTTTTAATCTGATCGAAAATAAATTGGTATTATTAGATTCGTCAAAAAACCCTTTTTCAAAAAGTGCTTGGGTTGCCATTTGAAAAATAATAGTCAGACACGAAAATGTCAATTTGCCAAATTGTTTTATTCACCTGGGGCCCTTAGATTAGTTTGCGTTCAATCACCTAGATGCAATATTAAAAATGATAAATAAACAAGAGATTTTATGCTTTTATGCAATATGCTATTACCCGATTTTTTTTTTATTATTATTTTTAACTTGTAGTGACTTTTACTAATTTTTTGAAGTCGGTTTATTTTTTTTAATGATTATTAAATTTAACTATTAAATTTTACCTGTCATCTTCATCCTTGATATTAACTTCTTTACATTTAATTAAATGAGCTTCTTCTAAACCTATTTCACAGCTATCTTGACTTTGGTTTTGTTTACTAAAAATAATTAATAGAGGGGCAATAAAATTTTATTTAGATAAAAAAAAATGAGATTTTTGTTATGTACCTCGGATATGGAAAATACCTGCGGTACCAGAAAGAAATAGACATGATTAATAAATCAAATAAGTTGTCACTTACATGTTAAAAAAGTTATCAATATAAAAACTACTATTTGCTATTATCTAATAGTTTCATTACATTACATGGGGCAGCGTGAAAACGGACAATTAAACCAAGATGAAATGAGAAAACAAATGTTGCTTGAGTTAAAACTTACCAAAGAAGATGTTAAAGAAATGGAAGAACAAATGCAGCACACTGTACAATTGGTTCAAAGTCAAGTGCAATAAGTCTAAGGTCAAGTTTAACAAGTCTAAGGTCAAGTACAACATTTACAGCGACAATTTTAAAAGATGGATAGCATAGGCGTGATTCCAGAAAGCGGTACTTTAACCACAAGGACTAAAAATGAGAAAACATACAATCAGTATCTTTTGCTCTTATACAAATCGAGTTTTAATAAAAAATTGTTGATTGAAACACAAAATTTGAAAACTGTTGAAAAAGGAAAATATATTTTTATGTTTATGAAAAGAGATGGAATATTTTGGGACTCACTCATACGGGACGCTACAGTAGAACTACGAAAGCCAAAAACAAGAAGACCTGAAGAAAGAAATGAAGACCAGGCAAGATTTAATGAAAGAAGATCCTAAAGTACTGACGACGAGCCAAGAAAACCTGAAAGAAGACATCAAGATAGAAATGCAAGATGCCATAAAAAAAGATATAAACATAAATCAACAAGAAATGAAGCATGAGATTCAAACTAGACAAGAAGAAACCAGACACAAATAGATAAAATCCAAAAGACATTAAAAGGAGCCAAGCAGAAATGAAACAAGAACTAAAAGTGAGGTTGCCACCTTTTTATTGTCAATGACCGGGAGCTATTCTTTAAAAAAGGGCGAAGTTGCATTTGCAAAGCCCTTTAAGTGACAAAATTTAAAAATTTACCCCAAAAATAACTTGATGGGCATAAAAAAAAAGGTTTTTTTGCCCATATTGCGCATATACAAAAAAAATACATTTGGTTTCCATTTAGTCTAAGATACGAATAGGAAGCGACCTTCAGCCATCTGTCTCCAGAAACATGACAATCGACTCGTAATTGGACAGCTTTTCTTCAGGAATGTTTCTTAACACCTCCATGGCGTTTCCTCGAAAAGCAAGTACAAGAGCTCGTGCTCTTTCTGTTGGGCTCCAGTTGTTTTCATTTGCAGCAGCTTCAAATTGTCTAAGGTACGTAACCCACGGTACCTTTCAGTCAAAATTTGGTGGTTGCTGGAGTACCACATCCTGAAACTACACCTGTACTGACAATACAGACAGACAGACAGACAGACAGAACCACTTTGGCATAAAGTTTTTAATGTATTACCGGAAAAGATCAAGCACCTTGATCTAGGAGCTTTTGAGAAAAAATAAAACAATTTCTAAAGGTCAATGCATTCTATAGTGTAACTGAATATATGTCTATAAGTACTTCTAGATCAGGTTGGTAGTATCAGAGAGGCATTTGCCTGTTTAACATGTTAGATTTTAATGTAATTATTAATTTAAATGATTGTTTTAATTTGTTATATGTAGTGTGTGAACAAGTAGTTGTTTGTAATGTTTAATTAATAATTATTTTTATTGTAAAAATTCATATACTTATTTTAATCTAGTTTTTGTTACCAAATAATTTCTATACATATATTTTTTTAACCTGTGACGTGTGAAAATACAATTTTGTATGTTTTTCATCAATACATATTTGGCGCTGTAATTGTTGTACTTCCTGTTGCATTTGCCCTTAGACTGGTTGAACTTGATCTTGGACTTGTTGCACTTGACTTTAAACCAATTGTACAGTCTGCTGCATTTGTTCTGCCACTTCTTTAACATCTTCTTTGGTGAGTTTTAGCTCAAGCAACATCATTTCATCTTGGCTGTGATAAAATTCTTCTTTTAGATTTTCTCTGATCTTCACCATCATCTCTTTTAATTCTTGTTTCATTTCTTCTTGACTATTTCGAATTTTAAGCTTTATTTCTTCTAAACTGGACTTCATTTCATTTTTTATTTCTTGTTTTTCCATCATTAGCTTAATAAGTGCACATATTTTCTCCATAGCTTCAGTTTGCTTTCTTGTCTCAACTAGCAATCAATCTTCTTCAGCTTCCTCGGGTAATCACGTTCTGCTTCTGACACCAAATGTTCCGAATCACCTCGTATAAAAACACGTATCTTCGTTTTTATACCTTTATTAACAATGGAACGTAACTATGGTTACAGCAACGACAAAACCTTCACTTGTCAATGTCTTGAAGTTTCCTCCAGAAAAGTCGAAACTATTGGGAATTCAAATTAAGGAGCACAGTGTTGCAATTCGGTCAACAGCTGATAAAAATGGGTATCTAGATTCAATTTGGCGAAGAATATTTACATAAATTACCTGATTAGTTATTAATTTTCACGAAAAATATTAGGCATCATTATCTGACAACCTAAATAACACAAAGCAGGATAATAGTCAGTGTTTCAAGAAACTTCATATATAGACATAAAGCATAAGTTTTTCGTTATTTAAATTTGAACTGCAGATAAACCAAAACTGACTTCGCACGTTTTGCTTCATTGCTGAATTTTTAACGAAATCCATGATGGCAACCACTTGAACGCTTAACACTAGTTGTAGACTATTTTCTTATTTTTTTATTACATTTATCCCATAAATCATAAAATTTCTTTAAAAAATAGAATATTAACAGCACTAGCAGAAAGCAAAACTTGATTATAAAATGTCATTATGATGTAAATTTGCAACTGCAACGTTGCCAAGTCGCTTAATTTTAGTTTTCAATTCTACTCATTACAAGGTTTTCCATCGCCCTTTTATTGTAGCTTAGAAAAGTCTAGAGAATTCCAGAAAATTTCATAGTACAGGATGGCATAAAAGTTCTCAATGGATAATTCGGGCGTTTTCAGAAACCTTCAAAAGTCATGAAAGAACTTGGAAAAACTAAGGTAAATTATTTAAATAAATTAACAAACGTTATACAATTCTATAAACTAAAAACACTAATTTTTAATGTCAGTAACAGTATCTAAACAAAGTTATAGCCATCGTCGCTCAAAGTTTAAAAATACCATTTGTCATTTTATCATAACTTTTGGCTTTTTATTTCAGCATTATTTAACCGGAAAAAATTACTGCTTGTCCGAGAGCCGGGAAAACGAGTGCCGCAACCGGGAGACTCCCGGTGAAACGGGAAGAGGTGGCAACCCTAACTAAAAGAGAAGATGGTGAAGATCAGAGAAAATCTAAAAGGAGAATTTCATCACACACAAGAATAAATGAGAAAACAAATGTTGCTTGAGTTAAAACTTACCAAAGAAGATGTTAAAGAAGTAGAAGAACAAACGCAGCACACTGTACAATTGGTTTTAAAGTCAAGTGCGACAAGTCCAAGGTCAAGGTTAACAAGTCTAAGGTCAAATACAACAATAAGTACAAAATTTACAGCGACAATTTCAAAAGATAGTTAGCACAGCGTGATTCCAGAAAGGGGTACCTTAACCACAAGGACTAAAAATAAGAGAACATACAATCAGTACCTTTTGCTTTTATACAAATCGAGTTTTAATAAAAAATTGTTGTTGAAACACAAAATTTGAAAACTGGAACTGTTGAAAAAGGAAAAGATATTTTTATGTTTATGAAAAGAGATGGAATATTTTGGGACTCACTCATAGGGGACGCTACAGTAGGACTACGGTAGCCCGATTTAGAAACGCAGTCAAATGTGCTTCTTTGTGAATACAAATTGTTAAAAAAGTAAATATATGCATAGAAATAAGAAGTGTCGTTTTTAGATTTAGATATATCCAATAAGTCGACTTGAGGGTTTTTGTTATTAGTACTTTCACAATGTGATTATTTTTCAGAATTAAGATTTTTTCAGTGTTTTTTTTTATTTTTTCAAAAATGTGTGATAAATTCGGTATCTGAATAAAAAAAATCTTTGATAAATTAAAACTTTGTATTTATTAACGTATACACATTAAATTAGGTATAAATAATAAAAATCCTATATTTTAAATGAACTAAATAGGGAATTTGTAATAGGAATGTGACTGATTTTTAAATCACTCTATTTTATAAGAATAAACACGTTTTTTCTAAGCAATAAATTCTATTTTACATGATAATTACAAAATAATTGTCATTTTTCCTATTAAGCTTTCAGGAAGATCTACTAGCTGATAACCGAAACACGATTTTTATGATTTAACATGTGTTGTCGTAAACAATTTTTAACGTTTGTTTCGTATCCACAATTAAAACATTTAAATTTATTGGCTGAATGTATTTGCTTATGTCGATTAAGATCTGACATACGCTTCGTCCTATAGTTACATTCATTACAGGTGTTTATGTCAACCTCATCATTATTTTTATGTATAAGACTGTGTTTACCAAAGTCATTGATTTTGGCCGTTTGATAACCACATTCATTACATTTATAGAAGTCACTTTTATGTATAATTAGGTGTTTTCGTAAATTCATCTTTGCGGTTGTTTGATAGTTACAAATATAACACTTGTAGGTGTCTTTTTTATGTGTAACTTTGTGTTTAGTTAAACCTGTCTTTGTGTAGGTTTGATAGTCACATTTATTACATTTGTAAGCTTCAAACTTTATGTTGTTGTATTGGTATAATTGACGAGCAACGGCATGTCGTTGAATGTGGCGACTTAAATCACACGCACGTTTTGAGCTATAACTACATTCATTACACTTATGCATGACAATTTCACTAACACTTTTATGTATGACACTGTGCCTAGCTAAACTGCTTTTGAAAGTCGTTTGATAGTTACACTGACTGCATTTGTGGATTGTAACTCTCTTGTTACTTAATAGATGGCGCTGTAAATGATTGGTGAAATTTTGTTTACGGTCTGTTTGATAGTCACATTTATTACATACGTGCCGTAATTTTCCGGTTCTTCCCTCTATTTCTACTTTTATAAACTCCTTGAATTTTGAAAGAAAGTCATCTTCAGAACCCTCGACATTACTTAGAGAATCTTGGAATCTAAAAGTAAAATAATACATTTTTTTAGAAAAAAATAATGTTAATAAAAGGCTCCTTTAGTAAAGGAAATACATTTTATCTTTAACGGTTGATATAGAGCCAGATTTAGAGTTATTATAGCTTTTACTCAAATTTGGGGAAAAAGCAGTGCCGTATTATCCATTAGGCTGACTAGGCTACAGCCTAGGGCGCCATGAAAAAACATGAAAAAATAGGCGCCAGATAGGGGAGTAATAGGCGCTAGACAGGGGAGTTTTAAATAAAAAAGTTTAGATCGGGTGGTGATTACAACTAATTTAACTAATTTCTCTGTGAAATAAAGGAAATAGGCGCGAAAAGAAGCGAATGATTTTTTTTTTGGTTTTTGGTCATCAAATTTTATTTCAGGTGATGAAGTAAGGCGTCTGGTACTGAAAATAGGCGCTACGGAGGTAGGGACTTTTTTTTGCTCTACAAAAATTATTTCCGTGCAAAATAGGCGCTCCGGAAATTTCAAATTCATAGGATTTTTAAAAACATTTTTAAAAAGGTTTTACTGAACTTGATCTGTTTATTTATTATTTGTTACTTATTATTTGGGTCAAATCTAGCAATTGTAATTTGACCCGTTCCTGAGGACCGATCGATCTGAAATGTAGTTCACACTCTTAATATTGATGACAAAACAATATAATACATTCTTAATGATTGTAAATCCAAGATGGCCGCTGATACAAAATGGCGGATTATATATTACTTCACTACAACCTTAATATTAGTATCAAATGGAAGGACTTGATTGGTAGAATAGTGTTCACTATAGAAAAATTAAAATCCAAGATGGCCGCCGCCACAACATGGCGGATTACATATTTTTCCACAACTACCTCAATATGGGTATCAAATAAAAGGGCTTGGTTGGTAGAATAGAGCTTAATATACAAAAAAATCCAAGATGGCCGCTGCTACAAAATGGCAAATTACATATTTTCACAACTACTTCAATATAAAATCGTTGGTTAGTTCTGGTTAGTTATAGTAAGGCATTAAATGAACTCAGTAGAATTAGAAAAGTATTAACTAACAAAAAATCTAAAATCTTGAAAATAAATTATGTTTTTTTTTATGTTTAACATAATTATTTTGTTATTGTACTAAAAGCTAAAAAAATTCGGTAAGTCCTAGCTACCTGATAGCACCAATCTTCTTATTAATCTAGGGTATTGATCAGACAAATAATAAAATCGTTGGGCACTTACCATTTCTATCATAATATTTACTCTGGATACGCTACGCCCAACGGTCCTATTATTTGTTTGATCAGTACCCCAGATTGATGAAAATATTGGTGCGATCTGGTAGACTACTTACCAAATTATTTTTTAGCTATTAGTAGGTACAATAGAACCATTCAACATAACTCAGACAACACTTTCACCATAAGAAACTATGCATAAAAAAAACAAACAAATTTATGGCAAATAAATCTTCAGTCAAAATCCCCACACTTGTAATAAAACAAACAATATTTGTAAAATATGTGAAAAAAAATCAAATTAACATTCTATTTACTAAAAAATGATAGAATACTAAAATATCAGGATCACTTAATTCTTTTTATTATTTTTAACTGTTAAACTTTACCTGACTTCTTCATCCTTAATATTAACTTCTTCACATTTAATCAAATCAGCTTCTTTAAAACCTATTTCATTGCTATCTTGACTTTGGTTTTGTTCACTAAAAATAATTATTAGAGGGACAATTAAATTTAATTTAAATAATAAAAAACACAGATTTTAAGACAAATTGAAATTAAATCCTTAAATTTAACTAAAATACAGGGTGTCCCTAAAATACGCATACAACGTTTGATGACAGACTCCGGACGTTAAAATAAGTCGATTTGAGTAAACTTACCTAACTTACCTATGTCCAAAAGTTGTTGATAATAACCAAGATACAGGGTCTCAAAGTTTAAAATTTATGTCGGTTATTCTGAATAATTTTATCAATAGTAAATGGAGCTGGAAATTTTTCAGTTTTTTATTTATTTATTTATTTAAACCTACATTACAGGCTGTGCCCAAATAGTACAAAAAAAACCTTAAAAACTAATATAAAAGTCGTTTAAATAAAACATAATTAAAAACATATACTTATATACTTTAAAATACAATAACAAACAATTGTTAAAAACGACGATAAATATAAAAATTACTCCAGACGGAAAAAGCGAAAAACCTCACAAAAACACAAAAGTAAAAAGAAACAAAGACTTTAAAAACTAACATGAAAATCAAATTATTAAAAGAAAAACATTATTAAAAAGGTATACCTACATAGTTAAAAACACAGTAAAATAAATATATAAAAAACACAAATGTTATCGAGAAATACTGCCCATCAAACGTTTGTAACGACGGCCCTAATGACCTTCTTAAACTTATCCGGAGGGCAGTTGGATTTTTTTTACAGGGAGACAATTAAATTTATTTTTAAGTTTAATGTAGATTGTAGAGGGCGCTGTCTGCGGGACTTTACGCACATTTTCAATGTCACAACTTTTTGCGGCTTAGTGTACATTTTGAGTAAAAAAATGCTTCCTCCATCTCTTTTACATAAAATAAAAAAGGTATACTTTGAAAAAGTCGCCCAGGCTTACGGTTTTCGAGATATTTGGGTTTAAATGAATCAGTAGTCCAAAAGCTTAATAAAATTTAATTTGTCATAAACAGAAAAGCATGAAATTTTAATGCAAAAGATAAAACATATTTTAAATACTCTGTTAAAATGATTTAGTGTGTTAGTTTAAAGCAGGGTTTAAATTCATTAAAATTTCATGCTTTCCCGTTTATGACAAATTAACTTTTTTCATTTGGATTAAACACTGAATCATTTAAACGCCAATATCTCGAAAACCGTAAAGCTGGGCGACGTTTTAAAAGTATACATTTTTTATTTTATTTAAAAGAGATGGAGGAAGCATTTTTTACTCAAAATGTACATGGGTTGTTCTTCTTTAGAACCTACATAATGTTAAAGTATTCATTTAAGTTTGAAAAAATATATATAAAGCTTTTTTATCACCACTTATTTTTTTACCATAGCTAATTGTTTAATCTAAAGGAAAAAGTTAAAAACAGCGAAGTTCATATATTTTTGAGGGATTCCCAGGTCCCAAAATACATACACGACCAAAACCTTTACCACTCCGTCACAAAATTTTTAATATTATTAAAACTGACAAAAAATTTGAATCGTTATTTCATGATTGGCTATATCTTTGGAGTTAAAAACTAGCCTTAGAATTTATATCGTCATATAATTTTTTCGTAACATTATGCAATATGCCTAACTAAAGGTTGCGAAAACAAGTGTGATTTCTATAAAATACTCTTCTGTCGCCCTGATTTACAACTCTGTCACGCAATTTTTTCCATGAAAATATAATTTTAATATTTTTTAAACGTGCACAGACATTCGACGACATTATGTCTTTAGTACAGTGCATGTTGAAATATAAATAAAAAGTAATATTAGTAATTCTCAAGAAATTCTCTTGAATTTTTCATTCTTAACTGATGGAAACAAGAAGACATGTTTATGTAGGTTAAAAAGAACAACCCACATACACTAAGCCACAAAAAGGTTGTGACATGGAAAACCTGCACCAAGTCCCGCAGACAACGCCCTCTACAGTCTACATTAAAATTCAAAATAAATTTGTTTCCCTGTAAAAATAAATTCAACTGCCAAATTTCAAGCAAGAAACTTTACTATTTTCAAGATTATTCAGAAAAAACGAGATAAATTAGAAACTTTGACACCCTGTATCTTGGTTATTATTAACTTTTGGACATAGGTAAGTTTACTCAAATCGACTTATTTTGACGTCCGGAGTCTGTCATCAAATGTTGTACACGTATTTTCAGAACACCATGTAATTAAAAAAATAAATAAAAGTTCTATCTTTTGGAGGAATTAAAATAGATCCATAGTACATTTTGCATATACATGTCACAATCTCACACTGGCGTAAATAATTTCATGTTTTAGTGGGAGGGTAATGCAATGGATAAAAAGCGAACAGAATTTAAAAATGTTTTGCTTAAAATATACAGGGTGTCTCACAACTTATCCAACAAACTTTAAGGGCTAATTCTACAATAAAAAATATGAAAAAAACTTCATATAAACATTGTCCTAAACATCTTAGCTTTTGAATTAAAGGGCGTGATTTTTTTTTTAAATAGTGTTTTCTCATAATAACTCTTATAATATCAATTTAGATATTTTTAAAAAATTGTGGTATGCCTCCCATGCACCAAAAGAAACTTTTTGGCATACAAGAAAAAAAAACATTTTTATCAATGTCGTTCATGAGGGGTTTAAGGATAATATTTTTTAATAAAAAAATGGTATGCTACGAGTTTTCTAAAATAAAAACATTTTTTAAAATGCCCATTTAGTTTGACACAAATTTGATCTTCTGATTTTTTTTATTTGATGCACGGTTTCCGCGTAAATAAATAAAAACTATTTCTCCTCTTCTTCAGATTCATGATTAGTGCTCCAAAAACTACACTACAAAATTTAAATAAAATCGGCGACTGACCCGAAAAGTAAAAAGTAACCTTATTATTTAATGTTAATTAAAAAAACTCACTTTATCCGCTTTTCTTTTTAATATCTGTAGTATCAACCAAATCAAAATCTTTCAAATCTAATATCTCACGTTTAATATCAGTAATGATATCAGGTATAACGGCTGGTATGTCCACATTGTTGAACTCATCCCTAGATATGTCATATTTTTGTTCACTGAAGCCCTTTAGGGGACCCAATGGCTCCTTTATATTAAAGTCGTCCTTAATATCCATATTATTCAAAATACGACGACCTCAAAACCCTACAGCAAATCGAAGATACAGAATCAGCAGTTAATGATTGCAGGTAGGCATAGTTAATAATGGGAATGGACGAGTAAGATGTTTAAAAACAGCAATTTTACCTAAATATTTACTTAAAAAACAAAACAAACATTCAAAACATATTCGTTACCTTACTTTTGGGTTTGCTCTGGGTCTGGTTAAAGATCAGACCGATGTGGATTTAACTGCAAGACAAAAGGTAACGTTCGGTAAGTTAACCGGAATTCTTGTTTTTTTTTTATTGGTTCTAGCTCCGTAACCTCTTTAAGATCTGATATCTGGTGAGATTGTAAAACGCAGTTTTCTAACATTTAATTTTAAATCGTCACTCTAATTTTAAAATCACAGCCGATGACAGCAGGGTGTTTTCCGTGCTTTGATTTCGAATGCACTTCTAATCGTGGCGTTTTCCTGCCACTTGTCACCCAAACGTCAAGCTAGGCATAAATTCAACAAACACAACATTCAATCGCCCTTTATAAATAAGAAAAATTATATTTAAAAATACCAGTAGGCAGGATGCCAAAGGAAATCAGTGTGGGATTTAAAAATAAAGGGATCCCTGAGTATACTTATAAGTTTCCATAAATTAGATGGAAATGATTAAATGTTGCACGTATTTGCATCCTCCTAAATAATAGAGTTTCTGAAAAGACATGGTGCACTACAGGAATATTGAGGCCCCTTAATGACAAGTGGAAGATATTGGTAATTCTATGAATAATGATCTTGACGGAGTTTAGGCTGATTACATCTGATCACCATCTGAAGCTGTTCGAGATATCCATCATCACAGTTGATACTTGAACTGGCCTTACTCACGTAATTCTTGCACAATTCCTGATTTGAAAGCGCACAACATTGATGGTTCCTCCACGCTTGACAGCATTATTTTGGAATTAAATTGCGTGGCTTTCTCTGATAATCCGGCAACCATACATACACATAGGGCTTCATGGCAAACTGATTAAAATGATTCAAAGTATAGCTATGCAGTTTAATGCAAAAATAATGTAAAAACGTAGAAAAACGGGGTTTTAAAAGGTGAAAATCAAATATTGTGTGACACTTTAGCTTTAAATCAAGAATTGTGTGCAAAAAGAAGGGGGAATATAGTGAAAATAAGCTTAGTTCAAATTTGAACTTTGATGATGGATATCTCGAGAACGAAACGTTTCCGCCAAATAATTCTTTCAGATTCGTGATCAGCGCCCCAAAAAACCCCTGTATACCAAATTTCGCTCAAAATCGGAGTTGCTCCCATTTTCTAGAAAATTACCAGATATTGTATTGCTTACATTTTTTTAAAACTGTTGGATAATTTATGGTTTTAATGGCACAAATTTTAGGCTTCCATTGATTTTATTTTGTTAATTATTAGGGGTCTAGTCTCCAGAGTGTACACTTCCAAACACAGTGGCGTAGCTAGGGCAGCAGAGACTTCTCGGGGCAAAAAATAAATTGAGGCCCCTAAAAATTTGCAAGAGCAAAAAACAGGTCCTCCCCTTTATTTTCTCACATTTGTTTCTCAAGTATTTCTGTACTTACGGCGAGGGCCTCTTTCAGCCTTCCAAGAGGCCCCCTAAGTTTAGGGGACCTGGGACACTGCCCCACCTAGCCCCATAGTAGCTACGTCCCCCAAAAGCTACCACATTTGGTAATTTTCTAGAAACCTGCGACAACCTGATTTTAACAAAATTTTAGTAGCTACGTGGTTGTTTAGCGCTGATCACGAATCTGATAGATTTTTTTGGTGGAAACGTTTTGTTCTCGAGATATTCATCATTAAAGTTCAAATTTGAACTAAGCTTATTTTCACCATATCCCCTTCTTTGCACACAATTCCTGATTTAAAGCCAAAGTGTCACAAAATATTTGATTTTCACCTTTTAAAACCCCCGTTTTTCTACGTTTTTTACATTATTTTTGCATTAAACTGTGTGGCTTTTCTTTGATAATGCGCCAACCATACATACACATAGGGCTTCATGGCACACTGTGATTGAAATGATTCAAAGTATAGCTATGCAATTTGATGCAAAAATAATGTAAGATACGTAAAAAGCGGGTTTTAAAAGGTAAAAATCAAATATTGTATGCCACTTTATCTTTAAATCAAGAATTTTGTGCAAAAAGAAGGGGGAATATTGTAAAAATAGGATTAATTTAAATTTCAAGTCTGATGATGAATATCTCAAGAACGAAACGTTTCCGCCAAAAAATTCTATCGGATTCGTGATCAGCGCCCCAAAAAAACCCGTACACCAAATTTTTTTGTGTTGAATTCGACATTTTAGGCAGAGGTGGAGTTTCAAATTTTTGAGGGATCACAAATTAATAAACAACCTATATTTTGAATGTAATGCATTCTTTCCTAAGTTTGAATAGTTTGATTACTCCGCTGTAGTACTGTAGTCATGGCCTAAAAAATTGTTTATTTAAATTCAGCACTGAGAAATACATATGGAGAAAACAATGTTTGCCTATGGGTAAAGCTCAACCAATTTCAAGCAAAAACTAAAACCACTCTTGATACAACTTACAGATTATTGTGGGTTTACTAAAGTTTAACTTTTTATTCAGGTTTCAACAACTACTATATGTATGTTGGGGATGTCAGTTCTGATTTGCTAAATATATGCTGGTTGTTTAAAATTATTTCAGCTTCTTTAAATTACACCAAGTCTTTTTGTAGAATTTGGTGAATTGTTAATATAGGGTTCGTATTAGAAATTCAAATATAAAAACCTGCAATAATTTTTAATAGTTATGGTATTAATTTATTTTTAAACAGAATAAATTAAAGCATAGACATATTCAAATTCACAAATTTTCTATTTCAGTTTTCTACGCTGGTGCTGGAATTTAGGAATTGGATTGCAATAGTGAAAATGGATGTTAAAGAGAAAGATGAAATACTTGAGGAGAGTAGGTATGTAATAATTGTTTTTTTAATTTTATTTACTTTTATCCGTTATTATTTCATATATATATATATAATAATAATAAAATATTTTTTCTTACATGTGTTCACTTACTCATTCTTAATAATAATATAATTGCACTGTTATGAATTATTTGGAATTTTTGCTTTAAATCACAAAATTTGATTTTTGGAAGTTGTCAACTTTACCATATTTTAATAACTGTAAATGTGTACTGGTTTTTGAGTTAGGTTAGTTCTGGTTAGGTTTGCTTAGTTAATATAAGGAATCAAACTTAAAATCTACTAAAAATAATTTTTGCTTACATTAAAACAAATTGTTTCCTAAACATAACTGAAACAGTGGTGTCTATTATTATTATTATTTTTTTTAGGTAGTTTTCTATACAGGGTGTTTATTTAAAAACTTACCATTCAAGGTATCTGCGAAAAAATACAGATTTTAGAAAATCGCGAAAACACATCAAGATATTTATTAATGGGGAACGTTCTTTACAAAAAATTGGACGGCGCCCCTTTAGCCCCTTAACCTTAGGGGCCACCACCCCAGAATTCTTAAATGAAAAGGGGGTTTAAATAAAACATCTTTTTAAAGCTCCTGACGAGTAATTTATTACCCGAGAATATACCGGATCTGCTAAATAACTTAACACATAGGCAATGTGAGGAAAAGAGCCAGTCTAACGTGATTACCCGCATGTAAACTTTTCTGATTGAATTAGTCACCTACATCCTTTGTTGTTGCTTTACTGGCCGATATCCCAATACCTATTTGCTTAACCAGTATAGTCAATACCTTTACTTACTACAAAATGGCGGGACCTTAAAAATTACCTGAATACTACTCGATTTGGATGGCCATATTTCCGTAACTAATAAAGTTAGATATACCTAATGTGGTCTTTTAAATATCTTTTTAATGGTATGATATATTATAAAGGGTGTGTCATTAAAAAGTATATACTTTTGTTCTATTCTGTATATTATCACCTAATAAAAACCTTTTTTACAGGACTGATCATGATAATGAATCCATTCCTCCTGAGGAAGAGAGACAAGTGAAAATTGAAATTAAACCAGCAGAGGAAGAAGAGAAAATTGAGGAAAATTTGTTAGAAGACCAGGTGTTTAAAGACGAGCCAGTTTTTGTCAAGGAAGAGATTGATGAGGAGGCAGCTGCAAGCAGGTATTTTAATTATATTAGATTTAAAAAAAAAAAGAGTCTTCACAGTGGGCGCATTCAGGGAATTTACAATGATAAAGCGTGGGTGGAATTTTTTGCTACATTTTAACAACGGAAATCGATTAAAAAGTGAAGATGTTTTTTAAATTTTTTCGTAAAACTAATACTTTTCAAGTTATTCGCGATTGAAAGTAATCATTTTTCGACAAAAACGACGTTTTTAATGGGGTTTTCGCAAATAACTCGAAACTTATACATTTTAATAAAAAAACTGTAAAAAGCAAAATTGTAGGTTTTAAAAAGACAAACAAAATTGTTTTATTGTAATTTTTCTACAACCAATACTAACAAAGATATGGCATGTTAATTGTTAACTTTTTTCCTTAAATGTGAAATTTGATAGATTTAAAGTAAAATAACGGGAATATGCTGCATATTTTAAAGAAAACTCATAGAATCTTTTTTAAAGCACTTAATACCTTTCTTTTTTTTTTTAAGAAGTTTTTAGCATAAAAATTAAGTGAGTTATGATAAAAATAAGGTCAGTATTTAATTTTTTCTAAGAAAAAATAAATTAAGACAAGCTCCTAACTACCCCCTAATTAAAATTGACACTTACCCTGAAAACCAAGGGATCTTAAGGAATTTTACCTACAAAGCTTGTAGCTCTGAAAAAACCCTATAAGAGACTTAACTTGTAGTTATTTTTTTCAATAATTGTAATAGTCATTGTAAAATGGGGAATCCCGTATACTTAATAAATAAATAAATAAATAAAAAAACGAATCAATTTTTCTGTTCTTTAAAGCGTCAATAGTCTCTGGCTTGTCGACGTTACACTTATCTTTGACGGCACCCTACAAATATTAGTCCAACGGTGTCAAATCGCAGCTCCGAGGTGGCTAAGCGACATCAGCTCTGCGGCTGATAATGCGATCTTCAAAAACAGGGCGCAAAACATCGAGTGCTTCGGCTGTGTGGCACGTAGCGCCGTCCTGTTGAAACCAAATGTTGCCAATATCCTCATCTTCAATTTTTGTGAACAAAATTCGTTCAACATGGCTCGATAACGATCGCCATTGACTGTAACGGTCACTCCTTGCTCATTTTCGAAGAAAAATGGCCCAATTATGCCTCTGGACCAAAATCCGCACCAAACAGTGACTCGTTTTGGGTGCGTCGGCTTTTCAATGTATGCGTGCGGGTTTTCTGTGCACCAAATGCGACAATTTTGCTTGTTTACATACCCGCCAAGATCAAAATGAGCTTCATCTGAAAAGATGATTTTTTGGCAAAATCGGCATCTTCTGTAAGTCGATCGCAGGCCCACTTAGCGAAGCGAAAACGCATTGGATGGTCAGTTGGCTTCAACTCCTGAACCAATTGGACTTTGTATAGCGTCATACCAAGGTCTTTATGCAAAATTCGTCTCAATGTTGTCTCCGAAATGTTGTGAACGACGGTGAATTGATGTTGATGACGCTTCACGCACACTTTCTGCCACAGCAGCAATATTCTCTGGTGTACGCACTGTTTTTGGCTTTTCACGCTTTGGTTTATCAATGAGGATGCCAGTTTCTTTCACTTTGTTAAGTGTTACCATTCACGAAATAATCACTAGTTGAAAAAAACGTTAGATGGCGGACCCTTTACATGAAAACGGCTTATTTGACGACAATTTACGAAGAGAGCTTTTTTGTAGGACAATTAATTTTCTTTAAGAATGCGTGTTTGCGAGTTTTGCATAAAAACAGATTGTTGTCAAAAACTGTTAGTCGCGAAGATAGACCTCTTAATATTAATATTTAGAGCTAAAACCTTCATAATATTTTTTTGTCACTTCGAATATCATTTTCGGTATATTAAAAAAAGTCGGTATTTTGCCCCAGTCTACTGGACACCTATGCTTTACCGCTTTATTACAGCATTGGACTTTCCTGAATGCACCCAGGCAAAAATTGATCATATATATTAAATGTTATAATTATTTCATTTGGAAATATCTATGAGGGAAAAGTTATGAAAAAATAGTAAAATGCACCCCACGCTTTTTACTCTGAAGTGAATTATTCTGTTATTATCTTAAATTTTATTATAATTCTATTTTGAGGTATATAATTATGATTCATTGTTTGACCTTTTATTACTGTAATACAAACTCTTTGTAATGAAAAATTATTTTCTAATTTTTACTTCCGTTGCATATAAAAGCGCGTTTTTTTAGTTTTTTTAAACTATTATTTGTTAAATGGGACACCTTGTATATTGTGCCACCATTAAAAAGATATTTTAAAGAGCTTTACAAAAATACTACATTTAATATATCTATCTTTAATAGTTTCGGAAATATGACCATTTAAATCTGAAACATATTACATGTAATTTCCATTATATCTACAGTCTAAGCTTAGCCCTAAGTAGGTATAGTGGAAATTACATACTGAGTTAGTAAAAGAACCTCAACTTTTAAATAAAAAAACTAAATTTGGTATTTAGGGATTATTTGGCATGCCCAATTGATCAGTGAAATCATGATTGTTGCCAAATTTTAATAGAATTGCGGTGTTGTCATATCTCGGTAACTGGTAAAGATAAAATTTTAAAAATTTAAAATCTTACTTAATTTGGCACGCTCCTTTTATTGCAACTAAAATAAATATGGGCATTCCATTTAAAATACCAAAAATATTACATATAGGGCAAAACTGAAAAATCTGGCAACAATGACATTATCACTGTTAAATTCTACTTGCCCAGAAACTCTTAAAAGCCGAAATTTGTAAACGCAGCATGAGTGGTTTTGGAGATATTTGAGCGCACCTAAACTTTTTACCTAAAATATGGTGTTGTCATATCTCAGCAGCTGGTAAAAATGGAATTTTGAAAATTTGTGAACTTATTAAATTGGGCATGCGCAATTTATTGCACTGAAAATAAAGAGGACAATCCATAAAAAAAAACAAAACGATACGTGTAGCACAAAGCAGGGAAATCTGGCAACAGTGTCGATATTACTATTAAATTCATTAAATGTAGCTTTAGCGGTTTTAAAGATATTTAAGAGTTGCAGTACTTTTACTAACCCTTTATTATATTTTTCAGATTTAAATGGTCATATTTCCGAAACTATTAAAGATAGATATATTAAATCTAGTATTTTTGTAAAGCTCTTTAAAAGACATTTTAATTGGTGGTATAATATACAGGGTGTCCCATTTAAAAACAAGTAAGTTATATCAATATATTCTGTTAATAGAATTGTTTTGTGTAATCAATTTTAAAATAACCCTGTATTCTTAATAAATAAATCTGGCTACAATATAAAAATAAAAAGTAGTAGTAGGGGAGCCCACGATGCTAAATGGGGATTTTCTCGAGCGTCATAGATACCTATTGGATTGCAAAGCTTAGATGATAAGAAGAAAAAATGTTATATAATGTATACCTTTTTATCGGCGGGGAAGCGGCTAAAGACTTTTAAACATGTCAAAAAATACTATTATTATTTTGGCTTGTGGAAATCGTTCGGGTCGTATCGTATTATATATTTTTTGGTATCCCTAAATTATTTTCTTTAAAATTAAAAAATAGCCACGTTTAAAAAGGCTAATCTAAAGTATTTTTTGTAGCTCTCTGTTTCCTTTACGTCACCCTCAAATTGTCAGATTAGTGGAATATACACTGTTTAGCATGTAATTAACTCACCCTATCTTAATCTGATGTGCTCGATAATTTCTGATGGATATATTTTTGTTTTTATAATCAGCCCTATATACGGAGCTCATATCTGGTGGAAGTATTTAACCGGGGACAAGGTATCCTCCGGTATATTAATCTGCCGCGCTGTAGTAAATCCCGAAATCCCCTCTTGGGCTCCCCTACCATAGCTTTAAATTCTTGATAGTTCTGCATCATGGCTCAGTCAACCCTGATTGCATAAGATAGACGAGGATACTAAAAACGAAAATATAAAAATATTATTTGAATACTCGTTCATAACCTACATTTTGTGCTACATACATAAATTAAAGTCAATATTTTCTTTGGTTTCAGTAGTGCCTTAATCTATTTGGGACAGAGCGATGGAGAAATCGACAATCCCTGTAAAGTCTCGCTATTAGATAGTGAAGACCAGCGAAAAGTATATAAGTGTTCTGAATGTAACTATCAAACTCTGATAAAAAGGTATCTGAAAATACACCAAATTCGACACACTACTGCCAAGTATAAATGTGATCAATGCGACTACCAAGCTCACTTCAAATATCGCCTAAAAGAACATAATTTAAAACATGAAGGTTCTGAAAGTAGCAAAATGAACAAATGTAATGTATGTGACTTTAAAACACACCGGAAATCTCATTTGACAAGACATCTTTTGTTACATAACATGCCCGCAGAGATGAATATTTTCAAGTGTAATGAATGTGATTATCAAACACCTCATAAAAGATATATGCATTTCCATGTTCAAGTGCATAAGAAACCGGAAGAAATCATTATGCTCCAGTGTAAAGAGTGTGACTACCAGACTCATCGTAAAAATACATGGAGAAACATCTTGTAGTACATAAAGATCCTAACGAAATAATAATGTTCAAATGTAATGATTGTGATTATCAAACACCGCGTAAGCAAACTTTAAATCGGCATCTTTTAATACATAAACATCCAGAGAATGTGGTTTTACACAAATGCACTGAATGTGAGTTTAAAACGCTTAAGAAATCAAATTTAAAATTACATTATTTAGTGCATAAAGATCCGAACGAAATCGGCGATTTTCACTGTAACCAATGTACTTATCAAACAACGCATAAGCATATTTACTATCAACATCTTTTAATACACAAAAGTTCCGAAGCCATGTATAAATGTAATTTATGTAACTATAAAGCACAGCGTAAAGATACTTTGGCTCGGCATGTTTTTATACATTCAAATCGTGAAAAACTTGAGATGCACAGATGTGATAAATGTGATTATAAAACACATGACTTACGCAATTTTAAAAGACATTATTTCATACATAAAAATCCCGAGGAAAGTGTTTTGTTTCAGTGCAGTGAATGTGATTACCAAACACGGCGTAAACAATGTTTTAATCAGCATTTGGTAGTGCATAAACGTGTTGAAGATCTAGATATGCATAGATGCAATGAATGTGATTATCAAACGCCGCGTAAACATAGTTTGGCACAACATCTTTTAGTACATAAAAGCACGAAGAACTAGAGATGTACAAGTGTGCTGATTGTGATTTTCAAACACCCCGTAAAAATGATTTACTTAAACATCTTCTGATACATAAAAATCGTGAGGAAGTTGAAATGCATAAATGTGATCAATGTGATTATGAATCGCATCGTAAAGGTTCTTTAAATCGGCATCTGTTAGTGCATAAAAATTTGGATGTTGATGTGCACAAGTGTGCCCATTGTGACTATAAAACAATTAATAAATTTAGTTTAAAAAAACATTATTTAGCACATGAAAAGTCATTAGGAGTTAATATGGCCGAAACTAAGTTATGTGATAGTTAGGCTGTTTGTAAAACCAATTTTAAAAGACTAATTAGTTCACAAAATTTCAAAGAAACCTTTAATGTAACATACTTTATTTTTATTTTTTGAAGCTTATAAATGCAAAACCAGACATTTGAGACATACATTGTTTTAAGTAAAATGCAAGAAACCTTCCAAAATTTTAATTTAAATCCAGCGTGCCTGCCGTTTTAACCAAAATGTGTATTTTATTTTGAATTGGTAGTTCTCTACGTAAAAATAATAAACTGGTTGGTAAAAAATGATTTGTTTCAAAATAAACATATCTGGTTTTGCACCTAAGACACAAAAATGTCTGTTTTTGCATCTTAAGAACGTGCAATTTGTTTTTCCGTTTTACAATAATAATAGCACCATTTATGAAAATACCACTAAGGTTTTTGTATTGTATCAAATTTTCTGGTGTCAAAAATTACGTTCTTTTAAAATGGTTTACTTTTTATTCATTTTTATGTTTTTAAAAATGAATATTTTGAATTTTTTTACACCTCACCTTTCCAGTCAAGGCTGAGTATAATTTTCCAATTTATCTTATCATTTATGTACATTTTTTAATTAATTTTAAACTAATTAAATTAATAAAATTCATATTGATTTAAGGATTTATTTTAGTTTACAATAATAATATTTTGTTGTATTTTTTTCCTCAACAAATCTGGAAAATTTAAAAATCCTTTATATGTCATGTATATTTTCCAAACCGTTCACATTAGCGCAATATTTGCGTTAAACTGCATGGTTTTTAAGAGGTTTGCAAAAATCTATTTTTTTACCGGTTTCCACTCTAACTCACGCTTAAATTGGTGTAACTTTTTAGCATGTACTAAGGCAAAGATATGAAACAATTTCGGACTGAAATGATGTTTTTCCTAAGCTAATTGTATCTTACCAACGGTCTCATTTTTATATAATATTATTATTAAAAAAAAATATTGACTCAAATAAAAAATAGCTTGAAATTCTTAATAGTTTAGCATCATGGCCCAGTCAACCCTGATTTCATAAGACTGGCAAGGATGCTGAAAAACTGAAAATATGAAAATATTTTTGGAATACTCTTTTGTACGTAAATTATAATCGATATTTTTTTGGTTTCAGTAGTGCTTCAATCTTTTTGGGACAACAAAACAATAAAACCGTAAACCTGGGCAACATTTTCAAAGTATACATTTTTTATTTTATTTAAAAGAGATGGAGGAAGCATTTTTTACTCAAAATGTACATGGGTTGTTCTTCTTTTAACTTACATAATGTTAAAGTATTCATTTAAGTTTGAAAAATATATATAAAGCTTTTTTTATCACCACTTATTTTTTTACCATAGCTAATTATTTAATCTACCGGAAAAAGTTAAAAACAGCGAAGTTCATATATTTATGAGGGACTCCCAGGTCCCACAATATATACACGACCAAAACCTTTACCACTCCGTCACCAAATTTTTAATATTATTAAAACTGACAAAAAATTTGAATCGTTATTTCATGATTGGCTATATCTTTCGGAGTTAAAAACTAGTCTTAGAATTTATGTGGACATATAATTTTTTCGTAACATTATATAGCCTAACTAAAGGTGACGAAAACAAGTGTGATTTCTATAAAATACTCTTCTGTAGCCATGATTTACAACTCTGTCACGCAATTTTTGCCATGAAAATATAATTTTAATATTATTTTAAACGTGCACAGTCGTTATGTCTTTAGTACAGTGCATGTTGAAATATAAATAAAAAGTAATATAAGTAATTCTCTTGAATTTTTCATTCTTAACTGATGGAAACAAGGAGACATGTTTATGTAGGTTAAAAAGAAGAACAACACCCATACACTAAGCCACAAAAAGGTTGAGACATGGAAAACTTGCACCAAGTTCCGCAGACAGCGCCCTCTACAATCTACATTAAAATTCAAAATAAATTTGTTTCCCTGTAAAAATAAATTCAACTGCCAAATTTCAAGCAAGAAAGTTTACTATTTTCAAGATTATTCAGAAAACAACGAGATAAATTAGAAACTTTGACACCCTGTATCTTGGTTATTATCAACTTTCGGACATAGGTAAGTTTACTCAAATCGACTTATTTTGACGTCCGGAGTCTGTCATCAAACGTTGTACACGTATTTTCGGAAGACCATGTAATTAAAAAAATAAATAAAAGTTCTATCTTTTGAGGAATTAAAATAGATCCATAGTACATTTTGCATATACATGTCACAATCTCACCCTGAGCGTAAATAATTTCATGTTTTAGTGGGGGAGGGGGGTAATGCAATGGATAAAAAGCGAACAGAATTTAAAAATGTTTTGCTTAAAATATACAGGGTGTCTCACAACTTATCCGACAAACTTTAAGGGCTAATTCGACAATAAAAAATATGAAAAAACTTCATATAAACATTGTCCTAAACGTTTTAGCTTTTAAATTAAATGGCGTGATTTTTTTTTAAATGGTGTTTTCTCATAATAACTCTTATAATACCAATTTAGATATTTTAAAAAATTTGTGGGATGCCTCCCATGCACCAAAAGAAAAAAATTACCAGTGTCGTTCATGAGGGGTTTAAGGTAAAAATTTTTAAGAAAAAAATGGTATGCTACGAGTTTTCTGAAATAAAAACACTTTTTAAAATGCCCATATAGTTTTACACAAATTTGATCTTCTGACTTTTTTATTTGATGCACAGTTTTCACGTAAATAAATAAAAACTATGGTAATTTTCTAGAAACCTGCGGCAACTCCGATTTTGATGAAATTTGGTATACGGGGTTTTTGGGGCGCTGATCACAAATCTAAAAGAATTTTTGGCGGAAACGTTTCGTTCTTGAGATATTCATCATCAGACTCGAAATTTAAACTAATCCTATTTTTACAATATTTCCCTTCTTTTTGCACACAATTCTTGATTTAAAGCTAAAGTGGCACACAATTTTGATTTTCACCTTTTAAAACCCCGTTTTTACGTATTTTACATTATTTTTGCATTAAATAGCATAGCTATACTTTAAATCATTTTAATCCCAGTGTGCCATGAAGCCCTATGTGTATGTATGGTTGCCGCATTATCAAAGAAAAGCCACACAGTTTAATGCAAAAATAATGTAAAAACGTAGAAAAACGGGGTTTTAAAAGGTGAAAATCAAATATTTTGTGACACTTTAGCTTTAAATCAAGAATTGTGTGCAAAAAGAAGGGGGAATATGGTGAAAATAAGCTTAGTTCAAATTCAAACTTTAGGGGAAAGAGGGGATATTTGATCACTAGGGATACTTGATCACGTTCAATTTATTCAAAAGTCTGATTACTTTTTAAGGTATACTATTTTTAGAGCAAAATCCACAATCTGACAACCCTGTAAAGCTTTTGCATCAACCAGTATTTTTATGTTTAGACGCAGCGCAGTTCGTCAAGCGTTGTCGCTAGGCAAAAGTAAATAAATGTGCTCTTAGTGTTTTTCTTGTATTTTCTTTGCTAATGAAGATATTTTAATTTGTTAAAGGTTAGAATAAGTGTTGTTTAACAGTGTTTTTGGTACACATATTAAAACTATTCTACATTTAAACGGTAAGTTATAATTTATTGTTATTTGAAATATGTTCTTCTAGGGATACTTGATCACCACTAATGTGGGGATACATGATCGCAAGAAGGGATATTTGATCATATAGTGATCAAGTGTCCCCAGATATGATTTTCTAAAGTAGCAGTTGTCTTTTGCTACCGCTAGTCGACTAATTTCCAATTTTCTTTGCAGATGCCACGGTTTTATAAGCGAAAAGAAAATGCAAGGCCAAGAAAAAAATGGAAGAAGAAATTATGAGAAAAGCCGTTTAAGAATCAGTAAAAGGGGAAAGTGGTATTCAGACTATCGCTAATGACTCTCAAAAGATATAAAGCAAAATATGAATTAAATCCAACTACCTCCATGACCTCGGATTATAAAAAAATTAATATTTTGCAAGGAAAAAGAAGAAGAGTTTGCAGACTACCTAAAAATGTGTGCAAAAATTAATCATGGACTTACATTACGAAAAATAAGGGAACTGGCATATGAAATTGCCATAAAAAATAATATTCCGAGACCTAAAACATGGGATGAAAATAAAATAGCTGGACTTGACTGGGTACAAGGTTTTATGCATCGTAATAGCTCTCTATCTTTAAGAACTCCTGAAGCCACTGGTCTTAGCCGAGCCACTAGCTTCAATAAACAAAATGTGGGATTTTTTTTGAAAACCTAAAAACAATTTTGGACAGGGAAAAGTTTTCTGAACACGAAATATGGAATATTGACGAAACAGGATGCACAATTGTAAAAAAACAAAAAAGTAGTTGCTGCCAAAGGGCAAAAACAAGTAGGGCAAGTGACTTCTGCAGAAAGAGGTCAATTAGTAACAATATGTTCTGCAATTAGTGCTGCTGGTCGAAGTATTCCACCGTTTTTTGTTTTCCCGCGGGTAAACTTTAAACCAGTTATGCTTAATGGTGCACCTAAGGGATCAGCTGGAGCCGCAAATTCATCTGAATGGATGTCAGCCGAAACCTTTTATTTATTTCTCTGTAATTTTGTTACGCATGTCAAAGCTTCAAAAGATCGAAAAGTCCTTATAATTTTGGATAATCATGGCAGCCACATTTCCATAAAATCTTTGGACTTTTGTAAAGATAATGGTATAATTCTTTTGACTTTGCCCCCCATTGTAGCCACAAGTAACAGCCCCTAGACGTGTGTGTTTTTGGGCCATTTAAAAATGCTTATGACAGAAATGCAAATAAGTGGATTGCAGAAAATCCAGGTAAAGTCATTACAATATATGATATTTCCTATATAGTTGGAAAATCCTATCCAGTAGCCTTCACTGTAGCAAACATTAGAAATGGATTTGTAAAGACAGGAATACAGCCGTATAATCCGGGTATCTTTAAAGATGAAGATGAAGACCAAAAGCAGGACCACGCAAGAAAAATAGAAAGGGAAGAAAAAGTTGAAATCAACTATTTTAACGGATACACCTATAAAAGCAAGTTTAGAGGAAGAACTAAAATTACGCGATGAATAAAAGAGACCAAAAAAGGACAAAGAAAATAAAATATATGAAGCAAAAAAGACAAAAGTAGAAAATGTAAAACGAAAAGTTCTTGTGTCATCATCTTCTTCTGATTGTTCAGAAATTTCATTTAGAGAATCAGATGACTCTATAGATGAATTGGAAGAAGACTATGCAGAACTGGCTCCCGTAAATGTCGATAATTTAAAAGTTGGAAAATTTGTAATTGTAGTTTTTAAAGGAGGGAAAAGGCTATCATCTATGTATAAATATGTGTGCGTGGTGAATAGCGTTGACCATGAGGATGGGAATATACAGTGACCTCATTAAAATGCACAGACAAAAACAAAAAAGTGTTTTCAATGGTTGAATCAGACACCAGTGACGTAAAGTTTGAAGACATTGTTGGAATAATCCCAGATCCCAATATTATTTTAAAAGGAGAACGAGTTTATTACACATTTCAGAAAAAGATTGATGTTTTTGAAATGGCTTAAAATTGTTTTTTGTAAAATGTTCTTATAAGGTTTAAGTTAATATATAATTTTTTACTTTGTATATAGTTATTACCTAGGTATTTATTAAGTGATCAACTATCCCTTATCCTATGATCAAGTATCCCACACAGTAGGGATACTTGATACATCTGCATGAAATTAAAAAACAAATAATTGTTTTTATAAAAGCATTAAAAAAGTTTTTAAGTTGTAAACACTATTTAGATAAATGGTGGTACATTCATATCATCAACTTTGTTTAATTAATTTAAACATCGTTTTGGAGTTTTACAAGGATATATAAAACTGTGATCAAGTATCCCCACTTTCCCCTAATGATGAATATCTCGAGAACGAAACGTTTCCGACAAAAAATCTTTCAGATTCGTGATCAGCGACCCAAAAAACCCCCGTATACCAAATTTCGTTAAAATCGGAGTTGCCGCAGGTTTCTAGAAAATTACCAAAACTTTTCTCCTTCTTCTTCAGATTCATGATTAGTGCTCCAAAAACTACACTACAAAATTTAAATAAAATCGGCGACTGACCCGAAAAGTAAAAAGTAACCTTATTATTTAATAATAATAATAATAAGTCTCTTTATTCAGAAGAATTGTACAGTATAAAAACAGTGCACAATAAAATTAAATGGCGTCACAAAAGGCCCATAGTGTGCATAATGTAACAAACTATGGGAAAATACAGAAATAGGTATAAAATTTGAACACTCAGTTACATAAAAAACATACCCTAAACATTTACTTAACAATTAAAACTTAATATTATTGGTAGACATATTAAAAATTAGTAGTTTACAAATTCAGTTAAAGTATACGGTTCTATATTTAAAATCAGATTAAAAACTTGTTTTTTATACAATTTAAAACTGTGCAAAACTTTTATTTCATTAGGAAGCAGATTAAAAAATTTTATACACGAATATGCAGTGAATTTTTCCGTTGCGGTCAGTCTATGTTGTGGCAAGGAGTAGCCAGTAAACCGTGTTTGATGATCGTGAGTCATCTCATATTGCCTAAACTTATCTTTATTTTTAAACAAAAACAACAAACACTATTTAATGTTAATTAAAAAAACTCACTTTATCCGCTTTTCTTTTTTAATATCTGTAGTATCAACCAAATCAAAATCTTTCAAATCTAATATCTCACGTTTAATATCAGTAATGATATCAGGTATAAAACGGCTGGTATGTCCACATTGTTGAACTCTGCATGCCTAGATATCTCATATTTTTGTTCACTGAAGCCCTTTAGGGAACCCAATGGCTCCTTTATATTAAAGTCGTCCTTAATATCCATATTATTCAAAATACGACGACCCCAAAAACCCACAGCAAATCGGAGATACAGAATCAGCAGTTAATGATTGCAGGTAGGCATAGTTTATAATGGTAATGGACGAGTAAGATGTTTAAAAACAGCAATTTTACCTAAATATTTACTTAAAAAACAAAACAAACATTCAAAACATATTCGTTACCTTACTTCTGGGTTTGCTCTGGGTCTGGTTAAAGATCAGACCGATGTGGATTTAACTGCAAGACAAAAGGTAACGTTCGGTAAGTTAACCGGAATTCTTGTTTTTTTTTGGTAATTTTCTAGAAAATGGGAGCAACTCCGATTTTGATTAAATTTGGTATACGGGGTTTTTTGGGCGCTGATCAGTCTGAAAGAATTATTTGGCTGAAACGTTTCGTTCTCGAGATATCCATCATCAAAGTTCAATTGAACTAAGCTTATTTTCACTATATTCCCCTTTCTTTGCACACAATTCTGATTTAAAGCTAAAGTGTCACACAATATTTGATTTTCACCTTTAAAACCCTGTTTTCTACGTTTTTACATTATTTTTGCATTAAACTGCATAGCTATACTTTGAATCATTTTAATCCCAGTTTGCCATGAAGCCCTATGTGTATGTATGGTTGCCGGATTATCAAAGAAAAGCCACGCAATTTAATTCAAAAATAATGTAAAAACGTAGAAAAACGGGGTTTTAAAAGGTGAAAATCAAATATTGTGTGACACTTTAGCTTTAAATCAAGAATTTTGTGCAAAAAGAAGGGGGAATATAGTGAAAATAAGCTTAGTTCAAATTTGAACTTTGATGATGGATATCTTGAGAACGAAACGTTTCCGCCAAATAATTCTTTCAGATTCGTGATCAGCGCCCCAAAAACCCCCGTATACCAAATTTCGTCAAAATCGGAGTTGCTCCCATTTTCTAGAAAATTACCTTTTTTTTTTATTGGTTCCAGCTCTGTAACCTCTTTAAGATCTGATATCTGGGCCCGGATTCTTAACTTCTCGATAGGTGACGACTCGGTCGGTATCGAGTTCTCGATATTCCTTTCAAAACCTATCGGCCCTATTTTCTCATCTATTTTCACGTAAATAATTATTAGGATAAAGACTTATGTAAAAAGGATAGTGCCTAGTTATGAAACTCGGGAGATATCGAGTTTCAAAAACTTAAGAATCACCATTCGGTAGCGACTCGATACGTTACGTCTCGAGACAGCGGTTAAGAATCCGCCTGCTGGTGAGATTGTAAAACGCAGTTTTCTAACATTTAATTTTAAATCGAGGCCACTTTAATTTTAAAATCTCAGCCGATGACAGCAGGGTGTTTTCCGTGCTTTGATTTCGAATGCACTCCTAATTAGTGTATTCCTTTTACCTTGTAGAACCGTTCAGAACCGTTCTTTGAACTGTCAATTGGTGTATTCCTTTTAACTTGTAGAACCGTTCTTCAGAACTGATCAAAACAGTTTTAAAAGGAACACTAAAAACTGTGGGATTTGCCCGTTGACATGACATTTATAAGATTTGACAGATTTGTTGTTCTTTGTTTGGTTTTTATTTTAGTCATCCGTGGTTTATATTATTTTTTTAGGGTAATTAATTAACCACAATAAATTATTACAGATATTTTTCAAATATAACCAAGTATATTTACTATTTGCCCTTTGGCATATGTCATTAGTGTCAGAACACTTCGTGCACCTCCTTCGATGATGGTGCATGAGAGGCAAGGGGAGAGGTAATAGAACGGTTCTGCAGAACAATTCGAATATAAAAGGAATACTTACGGTGTTGTTCTGGGCGGTTCTAAAGCATAAAAGGAATACACCAATTAGTGTCAAGAACGGTTCTACAACATGAAAAAATGTCAAAAATTGTAAAAGGAACACTTATGGTGTCGTTCCGGGCGGTTCTGGAGCATAAAGGAATTGGTGTATTCCTTTTAACTTGTAGAACCGTTCTTCAGAACCGATCAAAACAGTTTTAAAAGGAACACCAAATAATTAATAGTTTAAAAAACTAAAAAACACGCTTTTATATGCAACCGAACTAAAAATTAGAAAATAATTTTTCATTAAAAAATATTGTCATTTCATAGTAAAAAGCGTGGAGTGCATTTTACTATTTTTTCATAACTTTTCCATCATAGATATTTGCAAATATAATAATTATAACATTTAATATATTTATCACCCCACGCTTTTTACTATGAAATGACAATATTTTTTTAATGAAAAATTATTTTCTAATTTTTAGTTCGGTTGCATATAAAAGCGTGTTTTTTTAGTTTTTTAAACTATTAATTATTTTTCATTTTTTATTTTTTGCTACTCTTGACAAAATGGCGAAAAATTTTTTAATTAACAAAAGTAGCAAATTTTAAAATTTTTACAACAGATTGCAACTCACTAAAAAATTTCTTCTTTATTAAGTAGCAAAAGTTTGAAATTTTGCCAACAGATGGCAATCTATGCAATGTTTGGACCGTTGCCAATATATTGCAATCCATTAAAAAATTTCTTCTTCATTTAATAGCAAAGTTTGAAATGTTGTCAACAGATGGCAGCCTAGGTGTTGTTTTTCATAATATAATGGAATTTTTTTCCTAGCGATTAAAAAAGATAACGGGATAATGTTTGCAGATTATTGCATTGTCATGTTTACTTAATACGTGTGCAAAGTTTCAAAGAAATCGAATAGCTGGAAGTTGGTTAAAATTAGGCTCAAAGATTCCGTTACATAGGCAGCCAGATAGATAGATTGATAGATAGATAGTTACAACCCAAGTTAATAAAAGCGTGTTAAAAAAACAGTGGGATTTGGCCGTTGACATGACATTTATAAGATTTGACAGATTTGTTGTTCTTTGTTTGGTTTTTGTTTTAGTCATCGGTGGTTTATATTAATTTTTTCGGGTTCATTATTTAACCACAGTAAATTATTATAGATATTTTTTCAAATATAACCAAGTATTTTTACTATTTGCCTTTTGGAATATGTCATTAGTGTCAGAACACTTCGTGCACCTCCTTCGATGATGGTGCATGAGAGGCAAGGGGAGAGGTAATAAAACGGTTCTGCAGAACAACTCCACTATAAAAGGAACACTTACGGTGTCGTTCTGGGCGGTTCTAAAGCATAAAAGGAATACACCAAATACAGCAATTCGTGGCGTTTTCCCTGCCACTTGTCACCCAAACGTCAAGCTAGACATAAATTCTTTGTATTTTGTGCATAAATTCAACAAACACAACATTCAATCGCCCTTTATAAATAAGAAAATTTATATTTAAAAATACCAGTTTATCATCGTACCGGAAAATTTATTGCAAGTTTTTGTATGTAGATTTTAGGCAGATGCCAAAGGAAATCAGTGTGGGATTTAAAAATAAAGGGATCCCTGAGTATACTTATAAGTTTCCATAAATTAGATGGAAAATATCTCGGAAATTATTAAATGTTGCACGTATTTGCATCGTCCTAAATAATAGAGTTTCTGAAAAGACATGGTGCACTACAGGAATATTGAGGCCCCTTAATGACAAGTAAGTAAGATATTGTATTTTGAAACTGTTGGATAAGTTATGGTTTTAATGGCAAAAATTTTAGGCTTCCATTGATTTTATTTGTTAATTATTAGGGGTCTAGTTCCAGAGTGTACACTTTAAAATATAGTGGCGTAGCTAGGGCAGCAGGGGCTCTGGGGCAAAAAAATAAATTGAGGCCCCTAAAAATTTGAAGAGCAAAAAACAGGTCGTCCCCTTTATTTTCCTCACATTTGTTTTCAGTATTTCTGTACTTACGGCGAGGGCCCTTTTTCAGCCTCCAAGAGGCCCCCTAAGTTTAGGGGACCTGGGACACTGCCCCACCTAGCCCATTAGTAGCTACGTCACCCAAAATTACCACATTTGGTAATTTTCTAGAAACTCTGCGACAACTCCGATTTTAACAAAATTTGGTATATGGGGGTTTTTGGGGCGCTGATTACAAATCTGATAGATTTATTTGGTGGAAACGTTTTGTTCTCGAGATATTCATCATTAAAGTTCAAATTTGAACTAAGCTTATTTTCACCATATTCCCCCTTCTTTTTGCACACAATTCTTGATTTAAAGCTAAAGCGTCACAAAATATTTGATTTTCACCTTTTAAAACCCCGTTTTTCTACGTTTTTTACATTATTTTTGCATTAAACTGTGTGGCTTTTCTTCGATAATGCGGCAACCATACATACACATAGAGCTTCATGGCCACTGTGATTGAAATGATTCAAAGTATAGCTATGCAATTTAATGCAAAAATAATGTAAAATACGTAAAAAAACGGGTAAAAAAGGTAAAAATCAAATATTGTG
This sequence comes from Listronotus bonariensis, assembly GCA_014170235.1. NCBI lineage: Eukaryota > Metazoa > Arthropoda > Insecta > Coleoptera > Curculionidae > Listronotus > Listronotus bonariensis. Next base: position 62,540 of record JACEGR010003783.1, on the reverse strand, counting down.
TGCCACTTTATCTTTAAATCAAGAGTTTTGTGCAAAAAGAAGGGGAATATTGTAAAAATAGGATTAGCTTAAATTTCAAGTCTGATGATGAATATCTCAAGAACGAAACGTTTCCGCCAAAAAATTCTATCGGATTCGTGATCAGCGCCCCAAAAAAACCGGTATACCAAATTTCGTCAAAATCGGAGTTGCCACAGAGTTCTAGAAAATTACCCCACATTTTTGTGTTGAATTCCGACATTTTAGGCAGAGGTGGAGTTTCAAATTTTGGAGGGGATCACAAATTAACAAACAACCTATATTTTGAACGTAATGCATTCTTTCCTAAGTTTGAATAGTTTGATTACTCCGCTGTTGTATGTAGTCATGGCCTAAAAAATTGTGTATTTAAATTCAGCACTGAAAAATACATATGGAGAACATACACTTTGGAATTCCTTAATTTGTAAACAATGTTTGCCTATGGGTAAAGCTCAACCAATTTCAAGCAAAAACTAAAAACGACTCTTGCTACAACTTACATATTATTGTGGGTTTACTAAAGTTTAACTTATTATTCAGGTTTCAACAACTATATTTTACTATATGTATGTTGGGGATGTCAGTACTTGATTGGCTAAATGTATGCTGGTTGTTTAATATTATTTCCTCTTCTTTAAATTACACCAAGTCTTTTTGTAGAATTTGGAAAATTGTTAATATAGGGTTCATATTAGAAATTCAAATATAAAAACCTGCAGTAATTTTTAATAGTTATGGTATTAATTTATTTTTAAACAGAATAAATTAAAGCATAGACATATTCAAAGTCACAAATTTTCTATTTCAGTTATCTACGCTGGTGCTGGAATTTAGTAATTGGATTGCAATTGTGAAAAATGGATGTTAAAGAGAAAGATGAAATACTTGAGGACAATAGGTATGTAATAATTGTTTTTTTAGGTATTTTTCTTTACAGGGTGTTCATTTAATTTAATAACTTACCATTCAAGTTATCTGCGAAAAGAGACAGATTTAAGAAAATCGCGAAAACACATCAAGATATTTATTGATGTGTTGAACATTTTTACAAAAAATTGGACAGAGCCCCTTCAACCCCTTAACCACCAGGGCCACCACTCCAAAATTCTTAAATGAGAAGGGAGTTTAAGTAAAAAAACATCATTTAAAAGCTCCTGACGAATAATTTATAACCCTGGAATATACCGGATCAGCTAAATACCTTAACACATAGGCAATGTGAGGTAGAAAGCCAATCTAACGTGATTACCCGCATGTAAAAATTTCTGAAAATGGCGGGACCTTAAAAATTACCTGAATACTACTCGATTTGGATGGCCATATTTCCGAAACTAATAAAGTTAGATATACCTAATGTGGTTTTTTCTTAAAGGTCTTTTAAATTTCTTGTTAATGGTATGATATGTTATAAAGGGTGTGTCATTAAAAAATATATACTTTTGTTCTACTCTGTATATTATCACCTAATAAAAACCCTTTTTACAGGACTGATCTTGATAATAAACTTATTTCTCCTGAGGAAGAGAGACAAGTGAAAATTGAAATTGAACCAGCAGAGGAAGAAGAGAAAATTGAGGAAAATTTGTTAGAAGACCAGGTGTTTAAAGAGGAGCCATTTTTTGTCAAGGAAGAATTTGATGAGGAGGCAGCTGCAAGCAGGTATTTTAATTATACTGGATTTAAAAAAAAAACGAGTTTTTCACAGTGGGCGCATTTAGGGAATTTTCAATGATAAAGCGCTTACATACTAGTCTTTTTTGACGTTTTGAGGTTATTATAAAACGTGAATTTTAACATTAACAAAGAATAATTTAGTTATACAACAAGTTGTATAAGTTGCTTATTAATGAAGCCGATAAAGAATATGTGCTTTTAATTATTATTAGAAATCAGAAAAAAATTGCTTCAATAGCTGAAATTTTAGCAATTTTTATAGTGCCAGTAGCAAAATAAGATTAGTTATACAAATAACACAGAAATCAAAAAAATATACAAGGTGTCTAATGGGTATGGAAAAAAGCTTGTGGTAGCTTTTTTTTCCTGAGGTTAAAATATGACGATCTAACCTAACACACCTTTTAGTCCAAAAGAGGATGATTTCGGAGATACAGGGTGTTAAAAATTTATTCTGGTTTTAGTTTTTTTATAAATAATTTTGTTAATAGAAGGTGTAATATAACAATATTCGGCCATAGGAGGTTTTGGGAGGTGAGAAATAGGAATCTGCTCTCAAATTTATTGTATACTCTAGGGTGCGCCACATGCGGTATCTTGAACACATTAAGAACGACCTAACTTTTTTGAGCCTCTGTGTATGTGACTTTTAGATACAAATTTTTATTCTTCAACATATTTTATATTAAAAAGGTATACTTGGTAAAAGTGAATTTAAGCAACTGGTTTTAAGATATTTGAATTTGAAAAAAATCACTTCCTTTATGAACCTGTCTAAGGTATACAGGGTGTTTCTGAATTAGATGCTAATTTTTTAGAGCGTTAATCCTTGGATGATTTTAAGAAGAAAAGTTTAATTAAACCTATGTTCTCAATGGTTATTTTGTTTGCCACTCTGTATCTCAAAAGCTAAGCCATTTAGGACATAGGTTAATTTGAACTTTCCTTCTTAAAATCACCTAAGGAATAGCACTTTAAAAGATTAGTTGAATCTAAAAGTAATAGAGAGATATGGGTGGTGCTGTAACGTCATGCGGTATTAACGTAAGCACTATTATGACAGTTAAGTTATGCGCGATTCGATTTTTACCATCGCTGATGGTAATAACGTTACCGCATGGAGTAATTTGCGGGCTGATAACACCGCGTGCTATTTAAAATAGCGAATAGAATTACCATGCGCACAATATTTTTCTTTGTATATTTTTTAAGGTTATATTATTTATTTCGACGATTTCTACAAATATTTTTGTAAAAGAGCCACAGAGTAAAGTTAAACTACTAATCTTTGATAAAGTCTTGCTTTATTATCTTCGGATAAATGTTGCAGGTGGAAAAGAAACGAAAATGTTAAGATTGTCGGCCGACAATGACCTGGCTTTCTGAAAGAATGTCTTAGTCAAAATTCATCTGGAAAAGTGGGAAAATTTACAGTAAAATGTGTTTGAAATAACGGAAAAAACTTTAGTATTCGCACATTAAAGAATCATTTGCTTTTTAATTTTGTAAATTTGCAGACAGGCGTAATTAACCGTTCGTAATACGGCGTCTTCCATATCTCTAAAAACAAACACTAAATACCGTATGCGGTATTTAAAAAGCGCCTTACGTATATAACGAACGTAGGCGGTAACCAAAGTACCCATATCTCTCTAATTTCAACGTCGAATAACTTTTGAAGGAGTGAATTTATTAAAAAATGTTAGTGAACTTTTTTATAGCGCATAAAATTTCCTTTAAAAATATGTATTGGATTTATTTAAATATTAGTATTTGTAGTAGTAACAAAAATCCAAACTCAAGAAACAAAGTTGAAAATAAAAGCGTGTTAAAAATGATTCAATGTTCAAAGCCCAATTACATGAAAACGGCTTATTTGAGGACAGTTTACGAAGAGAGCTTTTTGTATGAGAAATAATTTTCTTTAAGAATGTGTGTTTGCAAGTTTTGCATAAAAAAACAGATTGTGGTCAAAAACTAGAGACAGTTCTTATTTTTTCTCCTTTGTTTTGAAAAGCTGTTTTAAAACATATGTCACATTATTATTTCCACTTTTTCCGTTCTATAAAATAATGTCATTGTCAGAAATTACTTTATTTTTCGAACAACGACAAAAAGGAAGTATTACGTAGAATTTGAACATTTAAAGAAAAAAATAGTATATTTTGTTCAGATAAAAAGTACATTTTCATAGCTCTGCTGGAACCATACAACCTTGTCACTTTTTTAAATAATTTGTATATTTATCTCTATGCATAGGTATTTTTTTATGTTTAACCAAAAATTGGATGTAAAAAACCCATAATTATTTGATGTCCATTTTTTACAATACATAGGAATAAAAACCCTTATTACCGATTTATATTTGTCATCCAAATGTAAACAGCAAAATGATTTTTTAATTTTCTATTGCTAGAATGTTTTTGAAAAGTTTAAATAACTTAGTTGTCATGCATTTCATTACCCCAATTACGTTTATATTGTTCTTTGTGAAAAAATCATATAACCATCAGTGGTATCAACATAATTGTTATTATTTTTAAGTGCATATTCTTAGATGAAGATATATTTTTAAAGGTATGTATAAAATAAATTTTGATCTAAAAATGCGCTTGATACGTCATTTCGGCTTAATAGCCATTCAAGGGCCAAAGCGGTGATTTTTAAACTATTTTTTATATATTTTTTTTTTAATGAAAAATATTTCAGGCATATTGTGTAAAAATTTGAGATGAATCGGATCAAAATTAAAGAAGATACAGCGGTTTAAGTAACCAGGCCTCATCCATGACTGAACTGAACTCATGAAATTATAAGAATAAACGTTTCGTTTCAAATTATTTTAATGCTCAGAACTTTGGATCGCTTTTCCCGCAACTCACGTTGTCAAAGTCGGTGACCATCATAAATACAACACTACTGCACCAATTTTTTGAAATTTTTACCACTATTTCTTTACATAATTATCGAGGTAACCCTGGGGACTTTTTTTTATTTGTCAATATTTCTAATTTTTATTAAAACAAATAGGTCTTTTTTTTCATTAAAATCGCGTATTTTACTTTAAAGTGCTTCCAATAAGTAAGAAACTTAAATTTAAAAACCCTTCTAGCATTATAGTTAGGGATCCCTGGACGATTTAAGAAGCTCCGAATTTTCCACTGTTTGTTTTTCCCCCAACCTTCAAATATTTAAGTACCTTACTAATGGACTTTCCCTTATGCACGGTATATTAGTATTTAGGCTTTGGCCTTCATGGACTCTTCCAAAATTAGAAAAAAAACTTAAGAAAGATATAATACTATTTATACTGCTTTCTTTGGTTTTAGTGATTCGTCAGTATACTTTGGACAAAGAGAGACGACATATGCAGAAACCAACGGGTGGTTTTCATTACATACAAATTCCGAAAAGGTCCAAATGTACAAATGTAATGAATGTGCCTATCAAACGCGCCGTAAACGTGATATAAAAAAACATCTTGTTATACATAAAAATCCTGAAGATCTTAATTTGCTTCTATGTAATGAATGTGATTATAAGACTCCTCGACCTTATGATATGAAGAAACATATTTTAATACATAAAAATCCGGATGAACTCATTATGTACCAGTGCATTCATTGTGATCATCAAACAGCGCATAAATCTAGCTTGAAAAGACATCTTCTAACGCATAAGAATTTTGAAGAAGTTATTTTACACAAATGTAGTAAATGTAATTATCAAACAGCACGAAAACATGATTTATTACAACATATTTTGAGACATAACAAGCAAGAAAAAGTGGACATGCATAAATGTGACAAATGTGACTTTCAAACTCCTGATAAAAGAAATTTTAAGAGACATATGTTAAAACATAAAAATCCCGAGGAAATCGATATGTACAAATGCAACAAATGTGAATATCAAACATTACATAAAAATGATTTAATCCAACATCTTTTAAGGCATAAAGATCAAGTACCTGCTGATTTCTTTAAATGTGACAAATGTGAATATAAAACCTATAGTAAATATAATTTACAAAGGCATGACGTCGTACATAGGAAGCAGGGGAGGTTACTATGCACAATTGTACTGAATGTGATTATAAAACACCAATTAAAAATTATTTAAAAAGACATTCTCTCGTACATAAAAATCCCGAGGAAATTTTTATGTACAAGTGTAATGAATGTAACTATCAGACTCCTCGTAAACATACTTTGGACAACCATGTCGTAATACATAAAAATCCCAGTGAATGTGAGATGTACAAATGTCCTGAATGTAATTTTAAAACACCGCGGAAAACGACGTTAAGTCAACATATGAAAATACATAAGAATGCCGATGAAGTCAAAATGCATAAATGTGATAAATGTGATTATAAAACTCTTAAAAAATGTAATTTGAAAAACATTATCGAGTACATAAAAACGTGAACAAAATTAATTTGGAGCCAAATCGTTTGAAACACAAAAGTGTGAAGTAGTAGATAATAATATGTCTTCTGTATCAAATAATAATAATAATAATAATAAACATACTTTGAAAAATATATGATGTTTTGTTTTATTTAAAACCACTAAAGCTATGTTTACAAAATTTGGATTATTTGGCATGCCTAATTGATCAGTGAAATCAGGATTGTTGCCAAATTTTAATAGAATGGCGGTGTTGTCATATCTCGGTAACTGGAAAAGATAAAATTTTAAAAATTTAAAATCTTACTTAAGTTGGCACGCTCCTTATATTGCAAGTAAAATAAATAGGGCATTCCATTTAAAATACCAAAAATATTACATGTAGGGCAAAACTGAAAAATCTGGCAACAATGACATTATCACTGTTGAATTCTACTTGCCCAGAAATTTGTAAACGCAGCATGAGTGGTTTTGGAGATATTTGAGCGCATCTAAACTTTTTACCTAAAATATGGTGTTGTGATATCTCAGCATTTTGAAAATTTGTGAACTTATTAAATTGGGCATGCGGCAATTTATTGCACTGAAAATAAAGAGGACAATCCATAAAAAAAACAAAACGATACGTGTAGCACAAAACAGGGAAATCTGGCAACAGTGTCGATATTACTATTAAATTCATTAAATGTAGCTTTAGCGGTTTTAAAGATATTTAAGAGTTGCAGTACTTTTTACTAACCTTGTATAATATTTTTCAGATTTAAATGGTCATATTTCCGAAACTATTAAAGATAGATATATCAAATGTAGTATTTTTATAAAGCTCTTTAAAAGACATTTTAATTGGTGGTATAATATACAGGGTGTCCCATTAAAAAAAAAAGTAAGTTCTGTCAATATAAAACTTGATAATTTATTGTACAATTTGATTTTTGGATAATTTTTTTAACTTAAGAAATAAAAAAGTTATAGGCATTTAAAATGTGGACAAGTTAGATTGGACCTATCAAATATAAGAAATGTGACTATAAAATACCTCGTGGACAAAATTTTAAATTAAAAAATTCCAAGTGGTAAAAGGTGGTTGTTCTTAAATATTATTAAAACTAAGCAGTTTATCGCAAAAATTATTGAATATAAAATTATTCTACATTAAGTTACAAACAAAAATGTTTCTATACAGGGTGTGCACTAGTTAATGGTAAACAGTAATCATACCTACATTCAAAAGTTGATAATAAGGAAAATACAGAGTGTTAAAGTGAAAATAAAAAACAGAAACCAGAACTAACCAAAACAAGATATGTATTGATTTTTTTTTGAAAAAATAATTAGTGCCCCACTGATTTTTCTATGAATCAATATTATTTTTTAAATACTTATTTACTTTAGGATTAATTTGGTCTCTTGGTATTTTTTCGTATGACGGTTTTTGTTTAAAAAATAAAAGCCATCTTAATGCATGGCAAAATCGCTAAAATCTGATGTGGTATTTTATTTCTAAGTTAGGTTTGTGACTGTGTGATAGCTTCCTAAGAGCAACAACTTTTTAATGATATTAAAATTGTAGTAATATAAGTATTTGACCTTACTTTAATACAAATTACAGAAAAAAAAACATACAAAACACCATTTCAAATTTTAGCGATTTTGCCATGCATCAAAATGGCTTTTATTTTTTAAAGGAAAACCGTTGGTCGTACGGAGAAATATCAAGAGACCAAATAAACCTTAAATAAATGAATATTTTAAAAATAAAACTGATTTGAAGAAAAAGCAGTGGCGTCCTATTTTTTCTTCAAAAAATTTAATACAAATCTTGTTTGAACGCCATTGGTATTTTTTTTTAACTGTTATAACAAAAAATGTAATGTAATGGTCAGAAGAAGTGTTCTAAATTTTGTAAATATATTTGAGGTGGTGGGAAAGTAATGATAAAAAAGGCATTTTTTCTTAAAACTTTAACACCCTGTATCTAGAAAAGAAAGCTTTTTCGGACATAATTTTATTTAAAAAAAATATTTTCTTGCACTTTACATAGTGTTAAAAGGAAAATACCAATTTTAAAAAACCCTGTATTCTTAATTAAAAGATGTGACTACAATAAAAAAATAAAAAGTAGTAGTAGGGGAGCCCACGATTCTAAATGGGGATTTACTCGAGCGTCATACAGACCTATTGGGTTCCAAAGCTTAGATGATAAGAAGAAAAAATGTTATATAATGTATACCTTTTTATCGGCGGGGAGGCGACTATAGACTTTTAAATATGTCAAAAAAATACTATTATTATTTCGGCTTGTGGAAATCGTTCGGGTCGTATCGTATTATATATTTTTAGGTATCCCTAAATTATTTTCTTTAAAATTAAAAACTAGGCACGTTCGAAAATGCTAATCTGACGTTTTTTTTTGTAGCTCCGTTTCCTTTAAGTCACCCTCAAATTGTCATATTAGATTAGATTAGATTAGATTAGGAGGTGGATTGCATATCCTCTAACACTGCAACCTGCTCAGGTTTATTGTGTGTCCTCCGTCCATAGGTTAGAGCACGCTATTCAAGCCGGTCTGTTTAATCAGACTCCACAAGCTTGAAACTGGCCCCTTGGTATATCTTGCCGCTTTAGGTTTTCTTCACCCAGCCTTGCAAAACGCAGACGACAAAGGGCTTCGCCGTAGCACCATACGTGTTCTGCGGTTTCTTCCTCCTCCTGGCAGAACCTACATAGGTTTTCTTCTGCCAGGCCCATAGTTTCCAGGTGTTTATTCAGTCTGCAATGACCTGTCAGTTAACCCACTATTATTCTTAGTGCCTTCCGGTTATAATTCAGAAGGTCTTTTGTAAATTCTGGCGAGTAAGCCTTGATGAACAATTTCGCCTGACGCTGTCCTGGTGTTCTCCTCCACCAGTCTTGTGATTCCCTCATAATCCATGATCTAATGGATGACCTTACCTGGCATGATGGAATACCACAGTAGGGCTCAGGACCTACCATTGTCCTACCAGCCCCTCCTTTGCCAATTTATCAGCTTCTTCATTGCCTTCGTGGCCTTCGTGTCCTGGTACCCAGCCAATGGTTAGCTTGTTGGACGCACCCACCTCTTCCAGGGCAATTACGCAGTCCCGCACCAGCTTGGAGCTGATTTTGCATGAACTGAGTGCCCTGATGGCTGCCTGGCTGTCCGAATAGATTACTATGGTTTTATCCTCATAGCTCCTTCTGATGATTTCCCTAGCACATTGTTCTATGGCTACAATTTCGGCCTGGAACACAGTAGGGTGTTGTCCGAGACCCAAGTTTATTTTCGTCCTTGGTTTGTCCCCATATATACCTGCTCCAACTCCTTGGTCTGTTTTGGAGCCGTCTGTATACCAGATTAGGTCGGCTTTAATGGGAGGCCCTGCCACCCAGTCCTTTCTGTCTGGTATTAAAGTTTGAAAACCTTTGTTTAGCCAGTAGCTTGGTACCATTTTGTCTGAAGGCATCTCACACACTGAGTTGACTTCTTGGTCCTCCTTGAATCTCCATTGTATGGCCCTTTCCTGTCTTATGATAGGACTCTGGCCTTGTTTGAGACGGTATTGTACCGCTTTCACTTCACCCTGTATGTAGATGTGAAGTGGCGGTAGATTAAGCAGCGCTTCCAGTGCTGCAGTAGGGGTCGATTTCATGGCCCCCGTAATACATAGACAAGCGAGTCTCTGTATACTTTGTAATTGCCTTATTGCCGTCTTTTGTAGCGTCTTTGCACCCCAGGCAATTGACCCGTAGGTTATCATTGGTCTGACGACCATTTTGTATAACCATAGGTTCATCTTCGGACTGAGTCCCCAATTCTTTCCGCAAAGTCTTCGGCATCTACCAAGGGTAGTTCTTGCCTTCTGAGTGACTTTGCTTAAGTGTGGTCCCCAGGTTAGTTTTTGGTCAAAGATGACTCCTAGATATTTAACCTCTTTTGAAAAGGGGATTTCCACTCCGTTGAGCCTGGAAGGTCTTAGTCCTTCAAGCGCTCTTCTTTGTGAAAGGGACGGTTATTGTTTTATGAGGGTTGACTGAGAGTCCCTCCTGTTTGCACCATTTGTCAACGATGTCTACGGCGTTCTGCATTCTGCCTGATATGTGCTCTAGGTGACCCCCATTGACTACAATGACGAGGTCATCAGCATAACCCAGGCAGTTGTACCTTTCACCAGTCAATTTGTCGAGAAGTTCATCTACCAGGACTGCCCAATATAATGGCGATAGAACGCCTCCTTGTGGACAGCCCCTCCCCACTTTAGCCTCCATTGTTACTGTGCCTAAGGTGGATTTTATGACCCTGTTTCTCAGGCTGGCTTCGATCCAGTTGCAGATCGTGTCGGGGATTCCTTTTTTCCTTAGCGCGTTCATTAGTGAGAAAGTTGGTACGTTGTTGAACGCGCCTTCTATATCCAAAAATGTTGCCAACGCCACCTCTTTGTCGTCAATCGACTTTGCCAGGAGTCTGTTTAGATCGTCTAGTGCTAGATCCACAGACATTCCTGGTTGGTATGCATATTGGCGCTTGTTCAGAGGATTCCTATGAAGGGTGCTTCCTCTGATGTATCTATCCACTATTTTTTCCAATGCTTTCAGCAGGAATGAGGATAGACTGATTGGTCTGTATGACTTAGGCGTCCTTTCTAGGGATTTGCCTACCTTGGGTAGGTAGATCACCCTTGCCTTCTGCCATAATTTGGGTATGTAGCCCCAAGCTACACATGCTCTGAAAGATTGTGCATAAGTGTGGCATTAGGATGTCCTGCCCTTTTTGCAACAACACTGGAAAGATTCCATCCAGGCCTGGCAATTTGAACGGCTGGAATTCGCCTAAAGCCCATCTGATGGAATTGTAGCTTACCACCTTCAGCTGCTTTTTTCCAATCCACTTTCTTCGGGCGTTTTGGCCTATCAGTGGGTTGGGTTAGCCTTGTTGAGTTGGTGATTATTGACGAGCCCGGGAAATGTGTGCTTATTAGCAGCTCCAGGCTCTCCTCCGTTGTGCTCACGTATGAGCCATCTGACCTCTTTAGCATGCCGGGTTCTTGATCAGAGCCCTCTTTTGCCATGATTCTGTGCACTCTAGCGCACACGGGAGTTTCTGAAATCTCCTCGCAGAATTGTTCCCAGGACTTTCTTTTTGCCCTGCGAATCTCTTTGTTGTACTGCGTGAGTTTCGCTTTGTACGAGTTCCAATCATGGTTGACTTTGGCCTTGTTAAATAGCCTTCTCACCTCGGCCCTAAGGTCCTGGAGGTGATTATTCCACCATGCTGTCTTTCTTTTCAGTTGTCTTACCGTTTCTGGACAGTTTGCCTCGTAAGCCGCCTGAATGGCTTCGCTTATTTGTTCTACTGCCAGATCAAGATCTCTCACTGTGACTATTTTAGCTATTCCGCCCCCAAGCGACTCCTTGAGTGTTGCTTCAAAGCCATCCCAATTTGTCCTCCTGGGGTTGCGGAATTTGCTTACCGTCAGTTGTGAGGTTTTTATGTCATACCTTATGTGGCGATGATCCGAGCACGATGGCTCTTCGGAAACATGCCAATTAGTTATTTCATCGCTTACATTGTGGCTACAGATTGTGAGGTCAAGGACCTCACGCCTAGTTAATGTAACGAAAGTTGGTTCGGAGCCTATGTTGGCTATATCTAACCCTTCACCTGAAATGAATTCTAAAAGAGACTCACCTCTGTTATTAACATTGGTGCTTCCCCAGATTGTGTGATGGGCGTTCATGTCACCTCCTATCACCAGTTTCAATCCTCTTCCCCTACAGTGGGCCACTATGTCCCCCAAGAGATGTGGAGGACAGGTCCTCTCTTCGCCAGGGAAGTAGGCACAGCAAATCACCCAGGTCTCGGTGCCTCCATCTGCTGTTGTGGCTGTGGTCTTTGCTGTAACAAAATCGCCGGAGCAAAGCTCCGGAATTAGTGTACAATTTAAGCGTTTACTATTATAAATGATGCAGGCCCTGGGGTTCGGGGCCTCTGCATCGTACAATAGCTTACCTCCACTTGAGCTGAGCCCTCTAATGGTTCCTTTGTTCAGCCATGGTTCTTGGATTAGGGCCATATCCAGGCCTTCTTTTTGGAATCTCCTACCAATTATGGCAGAAGCCGCCTTTGCATGGTGGAGATTCGCCTGGAGCACCTTTATTAGCTCCATCTTTAGGATGAGGTTGGGCTGGGGGAGCGGCTCTTTAAAGATCCTCCTCCATCCTGGCTGTGTCCTGTTGCTGGGTGGCCTGTGGCCTTTTCAGCGGACTGACGCCACTTTGGATAAGAGGCTCCTCGGAGCCGCTCTCCCGTTCCACCTCGGCTTCTTTCACTTCTACGGCCTCAGTGGCTTTTGACGTTCCCGGTTTATCCGGGAGGTCTTGGCCTTTGGCTTCGGGCCTTTTGGCCTGCTTGAGCGCTAAACTTTAGCCTTCCGAAGTTGTAATATGGACTCATGTCCATTTTCTGGAGGGCTTCCAGAGACAGTTTGTCCATAGAGAAGGTCCACACCTGGCCCTTGTCCGTTGGTGTGGCCCCCAGGACTTCCACAACTTGGTGTTAAGACCTTTGTTGCTTATTGATAGTCTCTTAAGGACTCTTTCAACAGGCAACCGGCTACCTTTGTCATCTGGGACAAACACCGTGCAAGTTACAGGTTTTGGAATGTCCTCACCTGTAAGTGCTTTCAGCACCGCTCCCTCCCAGGGCTTTAGTGTTGGTGTTACATTTGCTAGCCATTCCGCGCTGGTCTTGTCCGCGCACGTGACTAGAAAATGTCCTGGCATATGGTTGCACTTTTCAAAGCGCACCTGAGGGCCTTCATCCGGAATGCCTTCATAGGCTTCCGTAACCGCTGCTTGGACTTGTTCCATCGTCATTGTCATATTAGTGGTTAGTGGAATATATACTGTTTAGCATGTAATTAACTCACCCTATCTTAATCTAATAACGCTCGATAATTTCTGATGGATATATTTTTGTTTTTTATAATCGGCCCTATATACGGAGCTCATATTTGGTGGAAGTATTTAATGGACAAAGTATCCTCCGGTATATTAATCTGCCGCGCTGTAATAAATCCCGAAATCCCCTCTTGGGCTCCCTACCATAGCTTAAAATTCTTGATAGTTCTGCATCATGGCTCAGTCAACCCTGATTGCATAAGGCAGACGAGGATACTAAAAACGAAAATATAAAAATATTCTTTGAATACTCGTTCATGATAACCTACTTTTTGTGCTACATACGTAAATTATAGTCAATATTTTCTTTGGTTTCAGTAGTGCCTCAATCTATTTGGGACAGAGCTATGGAGAAATCGACAATCCCTATAAAGTCTCGCCATTAGATAGTGAAGACCAGCGAAAAGTATATAAGTGTTCTGAATGTAACTATCAAACTCTGATAAAAAGGTATCTGAAAATACACCAAATTCGACACACTACTGCTAAGTATAAATGTGATCAATGCGACTACCAAGCTCACTTCAAATATCGCCTAAAAGAACATAATTTAAAACATGAAGGTTCTGACAGTAGCAAAATGAACAAATGTAATGTATGTGACTTTAAAACAAACCGGAAATCTTATTTGACAAGACATCTTTTGTTACATAACATGCCAGCAGAGATGAATATTTTCAAGTGTAATGAATGTGATTATCAAACACCTCATAAAAGATATATGCATTACCATCTTCAAGTGCATAAGAAACCGGAAGAAATCATTATGCTCCAGTGTAAAGAGTGTGACTACCAGACTCATCGTAAAAGATACATGGAGAAACATCTTGTAGTACATAAAGATCCTAACGAAATAATAATGTTCAAATGTAATGATTGTGATTATCAAACACCGCGTAAGCACACTTTAAATCGGCATCTTTTAATACATAAACATCCAGAGAATGTGGTTTTACACAAATGCAATAAATGTGATTTTAAAACGCTTAAGAAATCAAATTTAAAATTACATTATTTAGTGCATAAAGATCCGAACGAAATCGGCGATTTTCACTGTAACCAATGTAGTTATCAAACAATGCATAAGCATATTTACTATCAACATCTTTTAATACACAAAAGTTCCGAAGCCACATATAAATGTAATTTATGTAACTATCAAGCGCAGCGTAAAGATACTTTGGCTCGGCATGTTTTTATACATTCAAATCGTGAAAAACTTGAGATGCACAGATGTGATAAATGTGATTATAAAACACATGACTTACGCAATTTTAAAAGACATTATTTCATACATAAAAATCCCGAGGAAATTGTTTTGTTTCAGTGCAGTGAATGTGATTACCAAACACCGCGTAAACAAAATTTTAATCAGCATTTGGTAGTGCATAAACGTGTTGAAGATCTAGATATGCACAGATGCAATGAATGTGATTATCAAACGCCGCGTAAACATACTTTGGCTCAACATCTTTTAGTACATAAAAGCACGAAGAACTAGAGATGTACAAGTGTGCTGATTGTGATTTTCAAACACCCCGTAAAAATGTTTTACTTAAACATCTTCTGATACATAAAAATCGTGAGGAAGTTGAAATGCATAAATGTGATCAATGTGAATATGAATCGCATCGTAAAGATACTTTAAATCGGCATCTGTTAGTGCATAAAAATTTGGATGTTGATGTGTACAAGTGTGCCCATTGTGACTATAAAACAATTAATAAATTTAGTTTGAAAAAACATTATTTAGCACATGAAAAGTCATTAGGAGTTAATATGGCCGAAACTAAGTTATGTGATAGTTAGGCTGTTTGTAAAACCAATTTTAAAAGACTAATTAGTTCACAAAATTTCAAAGAAACCTTTAATGTAACATACTTTATTTTTATTTTTTGAATCTTATACATAAATGCAAAACCAGACATTTGAGACATACGTTGTTTTAAGTAAAATGCAAAAAACCTTCCAAAATTGTAATTTAAATCCAGCGTGCCTGCCGTTTTAACCAAAATATGTATTTTATTTTGAATTGGTAGTGCTCTACGTAAAAATATTAAACTGGTTGGTAAAAAATGATTTGTTTCAAAATAAACATATCTGGTTTTGCACCTGAGACACAAAAATATCTGTTTTTGCATCTTAAGAACGTGTAATTAGTTTTTCCGTTTTACAATAATAATAGCACCATTTATAAAAATACCACTAAGGTTTTTGTATTGTATCAAATTTTTGGTGTCAAAAATTACGTTCTTATAAAATGGTTTACTTTTTATTCATTTTTGTGTTTTAAAAATATGGATTGGCCAAAACACTTAGTATGTAAGGCCAAACCAACCTAGATATAAAAAAAAAAAAATATGGATATTTTGAATTTTTACACCTCACCTTTCCAGTCAAGACTGAGTATTATTTTCCAATTTACCTTATCATTTATGTACATTTTTTAATTTATTTTAAACTAATTAAATTAATAAAATTCATATTGATTTAAGGATTTATTTTAGTTTACTATAATAATATTTTGTTGTATTTTTTTCCTCAACAAATCGGGAAACTTTAAAAAATCTTTTGCCCTGTATATTTTCTGAACCGTTCACATTAGCGCAATATTTGCGTTAAACTGCATGGTTTATAAGAGGTTTGCAAAAATCTATTTTTTTACCAGTTCCCACCTTCAACTCACGCTCAAATTGGTGTAACTTTTTAGCATGTACTAAGGGAAAGATATGAAACAATTTCGGACTGAAATGATGTTTTTCCTGAGCTAATTGTATCTTACCAACGGTCTCATTTTTATATTATATTATTATTTTAAAAAAATATGAACTCAAATTAAAAAATAAAAAATAGCTTGAAATTCTTAATAGTTTAGCATCATGGCCCAGTCAACCCTGATTTCATAAGACTAGCAAGGATGCTGAAAAACTGAAAATATTAAAATATTTTTGGAATACTTGTTCGTTCGTAAATTATAATCGATATTTTTTTTGGTTTCAGTACTGCTTCAATCTTTTTGGGACAACAAAACAATAAAACCTACGGAGAAATTGACAATTCCTGTGCAGCCTCACAATTAAGTAGTGAATCCCAGCGAAAAGTCTATAAGTGTACTGAATGTAAATATCAAACCCCGATAAAAAGTATCTGACTAGACACCAAATTCGACATTCCACTGCAAAGTATACATGTGATAAATATGATAATGAAACCCACTTCAAATATCGCCTAAAAGAACATCATTTAAAACATGAAGTTTCTGAAAGTAGTAAAATGAACAAGTGTAATGTATGTGACTTTAAAACAAACCGGAAATCTTATTTGACAAGACATCTTTTGTTACATAACATGCCTGCGGAGATGAATATTTTCAAGTGTAATGAATGTGATTATCAAACACCTTATAAAAAAGATATGCATAAGCATCTTCTAGTGCATAAAAATCCGGAAGAAACCAATATGTTTCAATGTAATGAGTGTGATTACCAGACTCATCGAAAAAGAAACATGGTAAAACATCTTGTAGTTCATAAAGATCCTAAGGAAATAATTATGTTCAAATGTAATGATTGTGATTATCAAACACCACGTAAGCACAGTTTAAATCGACATCTTTTGATACATAAAAACCCAAAGATGACGAGATGCACAGATGTGATAAATGTGATTATAAAACACACAACTTACGCAATTTTAAAAGACATTATTTCATACATAAAAATCCCGAGGAAATTGTTTTGTTTAAGTGCAGTGAATGTGATTACCAAACACGGCGTAAACCAAATTTTAATCAGCATTTGATAGTGCATAAACGTGTTGAAGATCTAGATATGCACAGATGCAACGAATGTGATTATCAAACGCCGCGTAAATATACTTTGGCTCAACATCTTTTGGTACATAAAAAACACGAAGAACTAGAGATGTACAAGTGTGCTGATTGTGATTTTCAAACACCCCGTAAAAATGTTTTACTTAAACATCTTCTGATACATAAAAATCGTGAGGAAGTTGAAATGCATAAATGTGATCAATGTGAATATGAATCGCATCGTAAAGATACTTTAAATCGGCATCTGTTAGTGCATAAAAATTCGGATGTTGATGTGCACAAGTGTGCCCATTGTGACTATAAAACAATTAATAAATTTAGTTTGAAAAAACATTATTTAGCACATGAAAAGTAATTAGGAGTTAATATGGCCGAAACTAAGTTATGTGATAGTTAGGCTGTCTGTAAAACCAATTTTAAAAGACTAATTAGTTCACAAAATTTCAAAGAAACCTTTAATGTAACATACTTTATTTTTATTATTTAAATCTTATACATAAATGCAAAACCAGACATTTGAGACATACAAATGGGGTTTTGCACCTGAGACTACAAAAATGTCTGTTTTTGCATCTTAAGAACGTGCAATTTGTTTTTCCGTTTTACAATAATAATAGCACCATTTATAAAAATACCACTAAGGTTTTTGTATTGTATCAAATTTTCTGGTGTCAAAAATTACGTTCTTATAAAATGGTTTACTTTTTATTCATTTTTGTGCTTTAAAAATATGGATATTTTGAACTTTTTACACCTCACCTTTCCAGTCAAGACTGAGTATTATTTTCCAATTTATCTTATTATTTATGTTCATTTTTCAATTAATTTTAAACTAATTAAATTAATAAAATTCATATTGATTTAATGATTTATTTTAGTTTAGTATAATAATATTTTGTTGTATTTTTTTCCTCAACAAATCTGGAAACTTTAAAAAAATCTTTTGCCCTGTATATTTTCTGAACCATTCACATTAGCGCAATATTTGCGTTAAACTGCATGGTTTTTAATAGGTTTGCAAAAATCTATTTTTTTACCGGTTTCCACTCTAACTCACGCTCAAATTGGTGTAACTTTTTAGCATGTACTAAGGGAAAGATATGAAACAATCGGACTGAAATGATGTTTTTCCTAAGCTAATTGTATCTTACCAACGGTCTCATTTTTATATTATATTATTACTAGCTGACCCGGCAAACGTTGTATTGCCATATAAATAATTTTTAAGATGTTAAGGTTGGACAACCCTTATCACTAAGGGGTATGAAAAATAGATGTTGGCCGATTCTCAGACCTACTCAATATGCTCACAAAATTTCATGAGAATCGGTCAAGCCGTTTCGGAGGAGTACGGGAACGAACATTGTGACACGAGAATTTTATATACAGGGTGTTATGGAAATACTTTAATATATTGAAATGGGTGACTCCTGGGACAGTGTAGAGACACACTGAGTACTTTTTTTGTTTAATTCAAACTTTTTTACAATTTGTAAAAATACCTTCTTTTCACCTATCTGCTACGTCCCTGGTTACGTAAATACTATAAACACAGACAAAAGACCTATTTGTTTGCGATGTTGCCAAACGTCCTATTTTATACCCAATAAACGATATAAATACATAATAGAATAAAAGGTAAAATGTTATTATATTCTATTTTTTTATAAATTTACTTTAAAAAATTATTAAAAGCCTTATATCAAAATAAATTGTAACAAAAAAATATTTAAATAAAGGTCGATTTACCTTCAATACGGAATATGTTCTAAATTTTGATTCCAAACATGCATTTATTTTCCGCTGCATACTGTTTCTCACACGCGCAAAAATGTTTTCATTGTTCCTTATTTGCTGAGCCGCTAGTTCCACACGATTTCGCAACTGTTCTAAACTGTTAATGGGTTCACTATAAACAAACTCTTTCATAGTTCCCCGGCTTGCCGAGCATTTTGCCTAGCTTCCCCATAACACAAAACCATGTCAGTCAACTCGATTGAATTTCGTTGCATTTTACGTAAATTAAAACAAAATGCAAAACTTAATAAACGCACAATTTGGTAAATTCTTCGCAATATTATTTAAAACGCAAACCAGGGCAAGCGAATTTCGTCTTTCTGTAACCTTGCATAGCATAAGGAAGCCTTCTTATTGGTCAGTTAAATCATGCCGGCTTCCTTGACAACAACAACGCGAATTTGCGATGTTCAGCTGTACAATTGTACTACATCTAGTACATTTAGTATATTTAGTTTTTTTTATGTTTATGGCAGTCCATGTTAGTAGCACAAAAGCTAAGTACTAAGTACCGTGGGTGCCAGATTTTTAGATGTTAAACCCATTTAACGACTGAATAATGTTATCCAGAGGGCACCACCATTTTATCGTAGATTTCAAAGCACACAATAGAGGACAATAATATACCGGCATAAAAAAAGTTAACCAATTTTTATTATCTACTTATGAGCGGCGTAGGCGTTACATTAAATAATAACCTTAAATAACATTTAGAGCTACAACAGCTTTTAGAAGGCTAGGATTTTTTCTTGGCTGGAAAGTACTTTTATTTTCACGAGTACACTCTTTACACTTTCACCATAAACTTCTCTTCCGTACCAATGAGATGTACAGTAATATAGCAACACAAAGTAATTGTTTCATGCATTTTGTAACCGTACATCTGAAGAAGCCCCAAAATGTCCACTTCGGCTCCTTTATCCCTAAGGTATGTTAAATATGCCGTCTACTTTTTATACCCACGGTAATAAGTTCCTAGACATCAAGCTTTTATGAATTATCAAAAGAAAAAACAAACCCTGCATTTTGTAGTAAAAATTTTGATTAAAAAAACCTAATTAAATTGAAAGCACCTAGTTTAACCAAAAGAATTCGCTGTAAGTATCATTTTATCGCCCATAACCAGAACAACATGAGACAAAGAAAATGGTTTAAAAAGAATTGAACTTACAAGTTTCAGTAAATTGATAAACCCAGTTACGTGCAAACTGCAAAAATGTTAGAATAAATTGCAATAAATTTCTTGCAAAAAACATCTAACCTGTAAAAACACCTGTGTTTGTGGCGCTGATCACGGATGTGAAAAATTTTTAGTCGGATACATTTGTTTCCGAGATATCCATCATTAAAGTTGGCATTTGAACTAACCTCATTTTTACTTTATTCCCCCTTCTTTTGGCATACAATTCTTGATTTTAAGTTAAAGTGGTACACAATATTTGATTTTCACCTTTTAAAAACCTCATTCTTCTACGTATTTTACACTTTTTTGAATTAAATTGCATAGCTTCGCTTTCAATCGTTTTTAATCGTAGCAGAATATGGTGGAGGCGGTGGAGCAGTGAATGCACGGTTGCAACGTTTTTAAAGGGACCCTTCCCAATTTATTTGATAAAAGGTGTAAAAAACATAGAAACACGGGGTTTTAAAAGGTGAAAATCAAATATTGTGGGCCACTTTAGCCTTAAATCAAGAAATGTGTGCAAAACGAGGGGTGAATAATGGTGAAAATAAGGTTAGTTTAAATGCCAACTTTGATGATGATTATCTCTGAAACCAAACATTTCCGACTAAAATTTCGTTCAGATTCGTGA
This sequence comes from Listronotus bonariensis, assembly GCA_014170235.1. Taxonomy (NCBI): domain Eukaryota; kingdom Metazoa; phylum Arthropoda; class Insecta; order Coleoptera; family Curculionidae; genus Listronotus; species Listronotus bonariensis. The sequence goes on along the minus strand of JACEGR010003783.1, from coordinate 42,012 downwards.
TCAGCGCCCCAAAAACCCAACATACCAAATTTGGTTAAAATCGGAGTTGCGGACACTTTCTGTACAATTACCGTAGTTTTTTGTACATTTGTCTCATAGGGAATAATCTTTTGTACTCTTTTCTCGTGTGAACCAAGATCGTTTGACTAGGTAAGGTTGCCTCGTAAGCCTTGCAACATGGCGGACCATACGTCACATGTGTATTTTGCTCATTATTTAATGAAGTTTTTAACAGTGTAGTTTGTGTTTTTTGTCAATATTAAAGAAATACTTTTAAATACTGTTAATTCCAGTTGTTACCGTAACTTCTTTATTTCCTATTAATAAATTATTTAACAATGATTATTCTTTGTTTGCTATGTTGGCGCCAAGGAACCAGCAGTGCGGTACATATGTGACGTAATGAGGCAACCTTACCTAGTCAAACGATCTTGTGTAAACCACCTGTCGTCTGTCAACTCTTAATTTTAATGAAAGAAAAGCGAAATGTAACAAAAACTTTATTTAAAAACGCAGTAAAATTTGTTTTAATAGTGTTTTGCAATAAAAATACCGTTTTGTGTATTTTAATTCAATTCTTTGTGCGCATACGTGTCGCGTCGCAGTGTTTAAAAAGTTTGTAAAGTAATTAACCACCTAAAAGTGTACTTGATTTGTGGAAAAAGTAATCTTTACATTCATTATACGCTCAAACAACCTAGTAGCGTAATAAAGGATAATTTGTGTAATCATGTAAGTTTTTCGTTTGATCGAATTGAAACAGCAAAACCCATAGATAAACTGGTAAAGAACAAAATAAATTTGGCATTTTTTCTCAAGCTTGTTGACTTAACCACGTGTTATAACTGCTTTCAGCTGTTTTTGACAGCGACAGAAGGTAAACATATGTATTTAAAGGGATTTAAAGAGCTGGTCAGTAGCGGGTTTGCTTTTTAATCGTAAAATTTTGGGGTTCATTATCACTGTTATTTATGGTGGTCCGCCATTTTTAATAATTTTTATTCAATTTATTTTTACACAAGGATTTTGGGGTTTAAATATATTAAAGTATTTCCATAACACCCTGTACAATAAGATTTAAAAAAAATATTGACTCAAATTAAAAAATAAAAAATAGTTTGAAATTCTTAATAGTTTTGCATCATGGCCCAGTCAACCCTAATTTCATAAGACTGGCAAGGATGCTGAAAAACTGAAAATATTTTTGGAATACTCTTTCGTACGTAAATTATAATCGATATTTTTTTTGGTTTCAGTAGTGCTTCAATCTTTTGGGACAACAAAACAATAAAACCGACGGAGAAATTGACAATTCCTGTGCAGCCTCACAGTTAAGTAGTGAATCCCAGCGAAAAGTCTATAAGTGTACTGAATGTAAATATCAAACCCCGATAAAAAAGTATCTGACTAGACACCAACTTCGACATTCCACTGCAAAGTATAAATGTGATAAATGTGATTATGAAACCCACTTCAAATATCGCCTAAAAGAACATCATTTAAAACATGAAGTTTCTGAAAGTAGTAAAATGCACAAATGTAATGTATGTGACTTTAAAACAAACCGGAAATCTCATTTGACAAGACATCTTTTGTTACATAACATGCCTGCAGAGATGAATATTTTCAAGTGTAATGAATGTCATTATCAAACACCTTATAAAAATATATGCATAAGCATCTTCTAGTGCATAAAAATCCCGAAGAAACCAATATGTTTCAGTGTAATGAGTGTGATTACCAGACTCATCGAAAAAGAAACATGGTAAAACATCTTGTAGTTCATAAAGATCCTAAGGAAATAATTATGTTCAAATGTAATGATTGTGATTATCAAACACCACGTAAGCACACTTTAAATCGACATCTTTTGATACATAAAAAACCCAAAGATGTCGTTTTAAACAAATGCAATGAATATGATTATAAAACACTTAAGAAATCAAATTTAAAATTACATTATTTAGTGCATAAAGATCCGAACGAAATCGGCGATTTTCACTGTAACCAATGTACTTATCATACAACGCATAAGCATATTTACTATCAAAATCTTTGAATGCGCAAAACTTCCGAAACCACGTATAAATGTAATTTATGTAACTATCAAATTCCATGTAAATATACTTTAGCTCGGCATCTTTTGTTGCATTCAAATCGCGATAAATTCGAGATGCACAAATGTGATTATAAAACAGACGACTTACGTTGTTTTAAAGGACATTATTTAATTCATAAAAATCCCGAAAAAGTTGTATGTTTTATTGCAGTGAATGTGATTACCAAACACCGCGTAAACAAAGTTTTAATCAGCATTTGGTAGTGCATAAAAGTGTTTTAGATCTAGTTATGTACAGATGCAATGAATGCGATTATTAAACGCCGCGTAAACATAATTTTACCAATAATGTTATATTTCTTAATTTGAACGCTGTTTTAAGTGTGGTACTGCCTAAAAAGTTTATATTTTTGGGGGCCACACCATTATTGTTTTTGTGGAATCTGTATAGTTCTTTTTTGAGGTCGATTCGAACAATAGATTTTTTTTTGTGAAGAGAATCTGCAGTGATGGGATTTCCTTGTCGATAATGAATCAAGAAACTCGTGAATACTTTTTTGGAATGGTTTCTATTTAATAAGGGTTTTTATCATCATCAGCTCTGCTGAACACTTGTTTTTAAATAGTATTTAAAAGTCTATTTTTGTTTCTTGATTCTTCTGGCACTCTTCTATCTCTCGTTCTTTTAATAAAAATACTTTTCAAAATATTGTGCACAAAAACCTTCTTTTCTCCCGAGAGCTATACCAACAAGTGCACCTTTTGTATAGAATTGGCGGGAGTTAGAAGCTTAAAAAAGCGCCGAAGTGTTAAAAAAGTGACTTCTTTAACACTTTATGTAGTGTACCAAAATAAAGACTTTAATCATTAAAAAATATATATTTTTTTAACGGTCGTGGAAAAATAAATATTTTTAGAATATTTAAACAGGGTGGTTTCTAATTGGGGTAAAAAAATAATGGTTTAGTCATAATCTAATTTAATGAAGAAAAGTGTATATGTATAAACATTTAACATAGATCCGAAAATACATTGTTTTCAAGATACTGATAGTAACATGTGACCAAGAATATTTTAAAGGGAAAGTAGCATAATTGTGTAAACTTACTCAGTCTCTGGCGTCACTAATTGAAGGGGTAAGAAGCAAAGTGTTCTAAATTTGTTATTTTAAAATATTTACTTTAGAGTCAGTTTTTTTTAAATAAAATGTGTAAGAATATTTTCTACAGACTGTCCACGGATGAAATAAGCAAGAGTGACAAATGGATCGAAAAATTTCATTTTTCGAAAAAAGTCATTCTTTATAGCAATTTTTGCTTGTATAAAAGTAGGTTTCACGAAGAGAAAATGTTGGATTTTGTATACAGGGTTCGCGAAAACTTAAAAAACATGATTTTTCTCCAAGAGTAAACTACGTGTGTTTTTCATTTTTAGCAAAATGTTATAAAAACAATTTATTCAGAATAATGTTTGTAATTGATAAACAATAACACAATTTTGTAAAATTGTGTTTTGTAGGAATTTGGAGAAAGCGGGTGTTTGAAAAGCAAATTATAAAAGTGTTTTAGGTCATTTTATTATAAATATTTAAAATAATTAACTTTTGATAACTTCAAAATCAGTTTTATGAATCTTTTTGATACCCCTGTAACTTTAATAAAGTTATTCATTCAAAAAACTATTTGAAATAAAATTTTTAATTGATATTTTGCTTAAAAATGAAAAATAAAGGTAGTTTACTCTTGTAGAAAAATCATGTTTTTTAAGTTTTTGCGAGCCCTGTATATAAAATCTACATTTTCTCTTTGTGAATCCCATGTTTTTAGAAGCAAACATTTTTATGAAGAATGACTTTTTTCGAAAAATAAATTTTTTGTCCATTTGTCCTCTTGTTAACTCCATTCGTGGACAGTCTGTATATTAAAGAATTAAGTAGTTAAAAAATGTTTTTGGTACCAAATAGTTTATCCCGTTTTAAGGTAATTTGTCACAGACCTTTTTGCTCCATTCCGCTTTAATGCTTAGTTAAAATAGGTTGACACCAGAATATTATAATGGTGGTTAAGAACCTTGTACTATAGTATTGTTTTATAGACTCTAAAATATTATTTGTCATTAAGAAACCAAACTATTTTATTTTAATAAATTATATTTATTTTAAATTGTTTATGTCGTTTTGTTGTTTTTGCCTATACAGTTATACAGGGTGCCCAGTAACTTAACCGACAAACTTGAAGGAGTGATTCTACATGAACTATTCAGATTTGATATTTTTTGTGTACACTACGACAGATTTCTCTAAAATGTTGCAACTTTTTTGTGCTACTCTACGTACCATCAAAGTGAACCAGTAAAGTCTCCTATACTTTCTACACAAAAAAGTATACTTTGTAAGAATCGCTCTGAGCAACCTTTTTCGAGATATTTGCGTTTAATATGTTAAATGCAATTAAAAGATATATGGGTGAATACATTAAACCATTCTAATACAGGGTGTTACACAATTGTAGTTAAGAAAATTTAAGGGCAGATTCTATATCAGAAAATATGAAGAAAAGTTCGTAGGTCCGCAGTTTTTCGGTCTCAAGACACAGGGTGTTAAACTTTTCAACGTTTTTGGGCTGGATATAAATCTTATTTAAATAAGTATTTTCGCTGTTGTTACATATTATAAAAGATATATTTGTCGCAATGCTTCTTTTATGGTCTCTTTTTTATATAATTAAGAAAGTGATAAATTACCTCCTTAATTTCATAAATAACATGGCCAAATTAAAACACCCTGTATAAGGTGGCGGTTGCAGTTAAAGCTAATACGTTGTAATTAATGGTATATAATGTATTAATATTTTATGCTGTAAGACGTATGTAAATAAAATACTACAATATTATTTTTATAGTTTTCTTTTGTTTTCAGTAGTTTACCAACGAATTTTGGACAAGAGAAAACCGCTAAAAAAATCGACGAGTGCTCTGCAATTGCCCAGTTATTTAATAAAGACAGTCGGGAAGTCTATAAATGTTCCCTGTGTGATTACCAAACACCGTTGAAAACCTTTCTGAGGAAACATCAAATTCGACATACCAATGCTAGGCATAAATGTGACCAATGTGATTATGAAACACATTTTAAATACCGCCTGAAACTACATCTTTTAGTACATACAGATCCTAAGAAAGTCGATTCACACAAATGTGATTTTAAAACAGCCCGTAAATGTGATTTAGAGCAACATCTTTTAGTACATAAAAATTCCGAAAACGTTGGTACCTTTAAATGTACTGAATGTGACTATCAAACAGGTCGTAAAAGAAATTTGACAAAACACAATTTAAAACATAAAAATCTCGACGAAGTCATTATGTATAAATGTAGCCACTGTGATTACCAAACACCGCATAAATATACCTTGAATCGGCATGTTTTGGTCCATAAAAATCCTGAAGAAGTTGACATGCACCACTGTCCGAAATGTGAATATAAAACAACAAAGAGATCTAATTTAAAATTACATTACGTATTACATCAAAATCCGGATGAAGTGGACATGCACAAATGTAGTGAGTGTGACTATCAAACACCGCGTAAACATACTTTAACGCAGCACCTTTTAATACATAAAAATCCCACAGAAATCGAAATGCACAAATGCGATAAATGTGACTATTTGACACCTATTAAAAGAAATTTAAATACGCATCTTTTAATACATAAAAATCCTGAGGAAGTTGAGATGTACCCATGTGCTGAATGTGACTATCAAACCCCACGTAAAGATACTTTGAATAGGCATTTATTAATACACAAAAATCCCGATGAAGTTGATATGTTTGAATGTGACGAATGTGAATACAAAACGCTTAGTAAACCTAATTTGAAAAATAATTCTTTAGTTCATAAAAATTCTAGTGAAGTCGATATGTTCCGGTGTAAGGAATGTAACTATCAAACACCTCGTAAATATACTTTTAATCAACACTTATTAATTCATAAAAATCCTGAGGAAGTCGAAATGCACAAATGCAGTGAATGTGATTATAAAACTCTTAGTAAATCAAATTTAAGGAAACATTGCTTAATACACAAAAATCCCGAAGACGTCCATATGTATCACTGCATTGAATGTGACTACCAGACCCATCGTAAATCGGATGTAAATAGACATGTTTTAATTCATAAAAAACCCGAAGAGGTAAAAACGAACAAATGCAATGAATGTGATTATAAAACGCATAGTAAATCCAATTTAAAAAAGCATTCCTTTGTACACAAAAAACTGGAAGAAGATCGTATGCAGAAATGTGATTTATGCGAATACAAAACGGTAAATAAGTATTATTTAAAGGCACATTATTTGGTGCATAAAATTCCCAAGAAGTCCCGATGCACCAATGTAGTGCGTGTGACTATAAAACTCGTCGTAAAGCTGACATTATTCGGCATATTTTAAGACACAATAATCGAGGAAAAGTTGACAAAAAATCGAAAAAAGATGATAGGCATAAATGTCATGCATAACATATGCCATTTTTCTATAACTTTATTTATAAAATAGAAGAGAAAAATTAAGTGATATATATATATATATATATATATATATATATTTACCGTCATGTAGAGTAAAAAAACATAAAAATTGCCATTATACAGGCTGTCAAAAATTGTGAGATTATTTTTTTAATTTATATATAGCAATACGTTTGTTTTAATACTATATTTAATATAAAATAGTTTTTATCCGGAAAATAGATGGTTGCAGGTCGCTTCCTATTCGGATCTTAGTTATTTCAACATGTTTCATGAAATTTATGTATTCAGGTATTTAAGAAAATAAAATTGTTCAATTATGTTAAGTTTCCATTATTTAGTTCAAAGTAAGTACTTGTATTTATTAAATAATTACAACCATTATTTTTTATTGAATATTGTAAAACATGTTAAAATAATTGACAAACAGTAAAACGAAAATTAAAAAATTGACAAGATATTTTATTCATAACATTTACAGAAAAAATATAAGATAACTTTTGAAGAGACCAATATGACAAACCCTCGTGCCAAGTTTTAAAAAAATTTAATAAGAGAATCTTGAATTATTTAATTAAAAGTAAAACCAAACTGGCACTTGTAAAATAAATGTTGTCACCGACATGAGGAAAAGTGTCAATAAATCAGTGACAGCCTTATAACAAATTGTTTGCTGGTTTTTTTTTTTTTTTTTTTATCTTTGGACAAACCACGAAGGCTAAAAGCCTAAATACTAACGTACCGTGGGTGTCTTAAGCGAGGTAAGAGGGAGTTTGTTGACACGGGACTTAAATACTTGAAGATTTGGGGGAAGGAAAGACCTCCGCGGGCAGCAGGTTCCAAAATCTAGAAACTCTAGGGATAAAAGAACGAACAAAGTGAGAAGTTCGGGGCCTGTCCAGTTGGACCGTATAATCCCCACAGCCCGACGATGGGCAAGAGAGGGAAGCCTTTCTGTAAGTGAAGGATCATTAATAAGACGAATAGCTCTTCTTTGAATAGAATCAAGAATGCTTAGGGTTGTGGGGGACGCCATGCCCCAGGTATGGGAACAATATTCCAACGGAGGTCGGATTTGGGACACATATAAAGTGTATAAATTAGAAGCGGAAAAATACTTTTTGGCTGGAAAGAAAAATCCAAGCTTTTTTGAAGCTGCCGTGGCTATAGATACAATGTGTTTATGCCAGTTAAGGTTACTTTCAAATGTGACGCCCACAAGATTGAAGGTGTCTTTGCTCTGTAAAACTTGGCCGCTCATAAAGTAGAGGATGAGTATTTGATGACTCTTTTCGCGACAAGGAACATGATTGTGTTTTGGATGCCTTAAAATGGACGAGATTTTTGGCGCCCCAATCCATTTTGCTTCCTTTTATTATTTTTGTCCTACTTGTCTCCTTACTGCAGAACTTGTGGCTAAATTATTATCTAAATGTGACGCTTTGTTATTTATTAAATTTAATGTTTTTTTCTTCTCCCTGTATTTTCTTGATGCTTTTTTCCAATCGTTTCTCTTTTTTCTCTTCTCTCGCTCTGTCATTTCAGCAATCTTTTTAATTTTTGTTCTTCTTTTTTCTTTTGATAATATTCTCTATCCTTAGCTCTTTTAATTCTCTTTTGTTCGTCAGTCATTTTATCTAAAAACTTTCTTTTCTAGCATTAGCCCTTTCCCTCTTTCGCAAATAAGCCGCACTGTATTTTTTAACTTCTTTTTTCCTAGTGTTTTTCTTTTTTCTGCCTTTATATTGCTAAAAAATCCCTCTTAATACCTAACCTTAGCACTCAATAGCTAGATTTACTACAGAGTAAATTTATTTATACTGAGAAGGGTTATGACATTACCCAAGAATACCAATCCATAGAACCCCACAAGCGAGATTTCAGCGTACCCTAAAAATTTTTAGTACCTACCCTGACCAACAGATGGCGAAAGTAGTACGATGTCGCTTTGCTAATACGATTACCATCAGAAATTGATAGCAGTCGCTGACGAGTAGTCGGATCGATCAGTTGGAGTAAGGATATACGCAAAATTTAATAAAAATAAAATCCCCGATAAATGGTAGTATCCATAAGATTATTAAGTTTATGATTTCAGTTTTACGGGAAACGTTTTTTTTTTCATTGAGTTATTTTGAAAACAAAGTTGGTAATTTTTTTGTAAATACATTGGTGCACGGCTTTATTTCAGATGAAGATATGTTCTATATTGGTTCGGCGGTTCATTTAAATAATGGTAGTTATTTGGTTACACGTCAAAAAAAATTAAAAGTACAAAATAACCAACAAAAAATAAAGCAAGTAAATAGAGAACTAAAAATTGACGTTTTGGTGGCAAGTCTGCCACCGTTGTCAAGATAAATTGAATAAAAATAAAAAATTAAAAATTAACTATTATTTAGGTTTAGAATTTTTTTAGCTTTTTTTTAGGAGATTCTGAAAATTTTGACATTAAATGTTAAATATTTTTGTTTTGTAATTCAAATTAAGTAGAAATCTAAAATAAAAACATTCAGATCTCGGTTTTTCTTTAAAAATAACGCGATGGGAAGAAAAAATAATTTCCCGTAAAATTGGCGAATGTCGCTTACGAAATTTTTAAAAACGAATCGATATATCCTATTCTGAAATCATAAATTTAATAATCTTATGGATACTGGGTCCATTTATCGGGGATTTTATTTTTATTAAATTTTGCGTATATCCTGACTCTAACTGATCGGGCCGATCGCTCGTCAGCGACTGCTATCAATTTCTGATGGTAATCGTATTAGCAAAGCGACATCGTACTACTTTCGCCATCTGTTGGTCAGGGTGGGTACTAAAAATTTTAGGGTACGCTGAAATCCCAGTTTTGGGGTTCTATGGATTGGTATTCTTTGACATTACCTTGACTTTACACGGTTCGAGGTCGGGGACGCAAGGAAGGGCAAGTATCAGAAAAAAATAGGCTGGGTAAAGTTGCAATATTTAGTCATCTAATGATCAATTTAGTGGCGTCTAGAATATGTTTTTGCGTTATTTTGACAGTGATATTTGTTGAAAGATTTGATCCCAAATGTTTCTTATTTACAGTTCTAGAAGTGTAACTTAATAAAAATTAAAAAGTGTGGTTCGTATACTATACACTATATTTATCCGGCACTGGTGTTGACCCCAGGTTAAGCCAAAAATTTACTGCCAATAGGGCGGTTATGTCATAACCCCTTAATAAATTGACTCTGGATTAAAAATATTATTTTTTAAAATAAAATAATTAATAAAAAAACTGGTCATATATAGGAAGAAATGTTTAATTTCGATAAATTATTATCAGTCATCAGAGGAACATGTTTTGTTATCTATGACCATGTCATAGATAACAAAATGGAGGTTATATCTATTATTTTTTAATAATTGGATGGCCATATTTTCAAAACTATAAGAGACAGACATGTCAAATATAATATTTTTTAAAGCTCTTTCAAATGTCTTTTAAGGGGGATACAATATACAAGGTGTTTTATTTACAAAATGCTAGTTTACTATCAAACTTCTGGATGGCCACATTTTTGAAACTATTCAAAATTGGATGTAAATAAAGCAGAAAGGTATTTTACTTTTTAACTTAAAAATACAACTGACAATTGTTATTTACTAATTTTTAATTATAAAGAGAGTAAAAATGCTACTAGTTTGCCAATTTAAACAATTTTATACTAATAACAAAGATACTAAAGGGGAACACCTAATGTGGATGACCCTGTATATTTATGTAGACTTATATATTTGCTCAGAAATATCCAGTCTAGGTTGACTGGAAAGCAAAGAAAACTAAAAATACACCTTTATTATTTTTTTGTTTTTTATATTTTAATTAAAATAAAAAGAAATTCATATAATAAGTGTAGGTACTGTATTATTAAATTCACATTTTTATTATTTTGATTAAAATGCCTTATTTATTATGCCAACTTTAGTAAGATTTTAAATTTTTAAAATTCAATCTTTACCAGTTGCCTTGCTATGACAACAACGCATTTATCTTACAATCTGGCAACAGTGCTGATATCACTAATTAAGCATACCTAAAAAACCTTAAATACCAAATTTTGTAAACACAGCTTTAGCAGTTTTAAAGATATTTAGGTGCTAACATACTTTTGCTGAAAGTGTGATCATATCTACAATTTTGAAAATTCAGGAATTAACGGAATTTAACCCGCAGAATTTAAATCAATAAAAATGAATGGGGCATTACATAAAGAAAAAACGAAAAAAACACGAAAAGCACAAAACTGGGAAATCTGGCAATAGTGCCAATATCACTATTCAATTCCACATGCCCAAAACATCTTAGATATCAAATTTGGTAAATGTAGATTTAGCAGTTAAGATATTTAAGAGATGTAGTACTTTTTATTAACCCATTATGAGACCTGAAGTTATTTTAAAAAGGATATTCACCTATTTTGGGACTGCTCTTTGTCTTCTACCTTTATATCTACTTCTTCATGTTTTATTTGCAACTCTTCAGTGGTTGTTTCTTCTGATTTAATAATTTCATATGTTTCTGTAGAGTTTTCAACTTTTACATCCTTTATAGCTTGTTCGACAGAGAAATTACTAGACCTTAAAATAATACCAAAAAAATTTTAATACAAAAATCAAATTAATAAATCAATGAAATCAGAGCTTTAAAAAATAGTTTTTAATTTTTTAAATCAAGCATTAATAAGACTTATTCATATAAAAACAGAAAAAAATTGTATTAAGTAATAACCGCAAAGGTAATTATTTAAAATACAGTTTTCTTTAGATTTGTTAGAATGTTAAAATATTTTGACATGCTTTCTTTTACTTGTTCTTGTGCTGTTATGAATTATTTGACATGTTTGCTTTTAATAACAATATATTTTTTTAAATCCTGTAAGGCCCAGTTTTACAATAGCGAATTCAGTTTAGGTTCAGTTGAACTCAACTGTGTAGATGGGAGGTTGGGATATATACATGAACCTATCCATTTAAAATATATTGCTGTCACTTTTGGCATTTACTTGGCACCATATTTTAAAGTAGTACCTTAGGGAATAAAAGATAAATACCTATGAATAAAAGATATTGATATTGAAAGATTTGAAAGGTGAGGACTTTTTTTATTTTTTTTTGTTCTTTAAAAAAATTGGGAAATATTAATCATATTTAGAAAAAAGACTAAAATAGCAGAAAACCATACATGAAACTCTTACCAACCACAAATAATTGTAACTTACCTATCTAAATCCATGACAGGAAAATCTAAAATATTTTGCTTATAACTATTTTGTGGAAATTGTTTAAATTCAAAATCATTACTTTCTGGCTCTAACTTTACAACTGAAAAGTTGTAACTTTTATTTTTCATATATACATCTTTAAGATCATCATCAAACTCTTTTTTAACTAATTCTGTGGAAGAATAATTATCAATCTGCTCTAGCGCACCATTTTTAGTAGGAAGAGAAGCAGAAAATTCTTCCTCATCATACATGCCATTCAATGTTATTTCCTCAAACTGTTTTGCTGATATCTCTCTTATTTCATCATTTTCCATTTTAAATATAAATAACCACCTTTAGTGAAAGGTTTTAAGTAAATCAGCACAAACACAAATCAAGTAAGTTTCTTTAAAAGTTACAAACAAGTGTAGTGAACACTACAAAATCTATATTTGAAATCAAATAGGAAGCAGACGTGTCGTACCCAGACAAGAAAGAATAAAAATGCCTATTACGCCTAAACTTAAAATTTTGTATGGATTGATTGGATTTTACCTTAAAATTAGGTAGTTCTTTTTTATAAATAAATGTTTGGTTATTTGTTTCTTTTAGTTTAGCGCCGTTTTGAGTGCAATTTGCAAGCTCAGCATAGAGTAGACTTGGCCCTTTAGGTGTGATCATACGATTATCTGGTTTGGGACCGTAATATGGGCCTGAGTACAAAACAAGTAGTGTCTGATAAGTAGTAAAAAAGTTATTCCAATACAAAATAATGTCCCTATTAGTGTAGTTACAGAGGTGTTAATACCTAATTTAAAATGTTTGTAAATACGGACTGCATAAGCATTCGACAGCCGGTAAAATAACAAAAGGTGTAATTATCCGAATAAGGATATTTCAAAAAGTCGATCTGAAACTTTAGCCAAGCGTATATAGTAGCGAAAACCATTGGAAACTAGTGTGGCATGGGGGCGACAATAGCGTGTGTGCTTGATTAGTTCAGGGATCAAACAGTCACAGATCAATACTAATACCTGCAGTTTGCTATTTTCTTGGTAACAGTTATCACTTGTCTTATAATGAGACAAATTGACTAAGAATTTTTGAATTTTCAAACGGAATTTTGAGGAAATTGAAAATTGGATTTAATTATTTTTTTAAATTCTTTATTTAGTATCAAGTCCTAGCTACAAAAGTTACAATGCAAGTTTCATAAAATCATAATAATATACAAGGTGTTTCAGAACTATGGGATCAAACTTTAAGGTGTGATTCCCTATGTTATTTTATGAAAAAAAGTTCCTATAAACATATGTCTGGAGTTGCTTTCTTACTGAGATACATTTACGTTTGAGGACTAAGGTAAATTGGGTTAGATCGTCGTATTTTGGTCCAAGAAATTTGTGGTAGCATTTTGTACAGACCTTTTAGAGACATCCTATATATTACATTTTAATAAAAGACTTACATTTTACTTACATCACAGTTTTACACATAAAATTTGTCGCAAAGTATAAAAGTCAGGTTATGGTTAAACGACGTGAAGGTCATTTTAAATCTGACGTGACGGTCATGACGTCATGACCAGGACAAATGATGCGGTCATATTACCGACTCAAACCACTGATTCAAATCTTTAAACTTCTAATAAATGTCAGCGTACGTGTCTTTTTAAATATTCTTTTTCCCATTTTTTCAATCTCAAATTAACTTCGAGATTTTTAGGTTTCTCGGATGTGTAACTTTAAATGTTAAAATTGTGCCTTTTGAAGTCGCTAGTGTTAAAAGTTTGATATACACACTGATTGCATTGTACCAGTTGTAACATCTTCGGTAATTTTATGTTGGCGGATGTGTATTTTTAAATGCCATTTTTCTCGTGTTTGATAATCACAATGATCGCATTTAAACATAACTTCTCCGTGTCGAGTGCCAATGTGCCTCTTCAAATGACCTTTCTGTATAGTTTGATAATCACACTGATCGCATTTAAACATATTTACATCTTTGGGGTTTTCATGTCGAAGTGTATGAACCTTTAAACTACCTTTACTTAGAGTTTGAAAATCACACTGACTACATTGAAACAGATAAACTTTATCGGGGTGGTGTTGAAGAATGTGCTTTTTCAAACTTCCTTTTTCCCATATTTGATAAGCACAATGACCACATTTAAACAAATTAATATCCTCGGGGTTTTGATGTCGACGGATGTGCCTTTTCATATTACTTTGGTCTTGTGTTTTATAATCACACTGATCACATTTAAACATACAAACTTTTTCAGGGTTTTGATGTCGCCGGATGTGTCTTCTCAAATTACTTTTCTCTTTTGTTTTATAATCACACTGACTACATTGAAACATATTAACATCATCGGGGTTTTCGTGTTGAAAAATGTGCCTTTTTAAAGTTCCTTTTTCCCATGTTTGATAATCACAAAGATCGCATTTAAACAAATTAACTTCTTTGAGATTTTTAAGTTGTCGGATGTGTAACTTCAAATGTCGGAAATTGTGCCTTTTATGTCGGCTTTGTTTAGAGCTTGATATGCACACTGATCGCATTTAAACATCTCTGGATTTTGATGTCGGCGGATGTGTCTTTTCAAATTACTTTTGTCTTGTGTTTTATAATCACATTGATCACATTTAAACATAAAAGTTTCTCTAGGGTTTTGATGTCGGCGGATATGTCTTTTCAAATTACTTTTTTCTAGTGTTTCATAATCACACTGATAACATTTAAACATACAAACTTCTTTAGGGTTTTGATGTATGAGGATGTGCTTTTTTATATGTGGTCTTTTAGATGTTTGAAAATTGCACTGAGCACATTTAAATATTTTACTAGGTTTTATGTGGTGACTAAGTGTCATTTTAGAATTATGTTTTTGCCTAACTTGATCGTTACAATTATTTTTATTTTGAATTGAATAATCTTCATATTTCTCTCTCCCAAAGCAACGAACATACTTCCTAAAAACAACAAAAAAAGTTTAAAATTAGTAACCATGATATATTATGTAAGCCTAAAAACGAAACTATATGACACAAAACATCTATTTATGTCATTTTTATCTAGTTTTTGCTATAGTTTTTGTGTGTCTGTGTTTGGTTTTGTTTAAACTTTATTTTTTAGTAACTTTTCATTGGTAACTATTAAAATACGCCTAGCGGTATTTCTCACCTTTTAACTTGATTCTATTTATATAATAAAGAATATTTAATTTAATTTAATTTATTATTTATTTTGTATATCCCACCTAGTTGTGGATTGTTCTTGGTCTTCAAGCTTGATGTCGATTTCATCGTTTTTTATTTTCCACTCTTCAAAGGTATTTTCATTGGGTTTTCCATTTTCATATGTTCCTGTGTGCAAATCTTCAATTTTCACATCCCTGTCTTTTTGTTCAGTGAAATCACTGAAAGTATAAACAATACAATAATTTAAAAATTTAAGTACATTGACTGCCAAACCTTGACACATGCTGTCATGATATTTAAAAAGATTATTTAAAAAATGTGTTTTAAATTTAATTTTGATTTGTAAATGTAGGTAAAGCTGGCATTGCATGTCACATGATGTATTTTTTTATTATTATATTATTAACAATTGTAGAGTAAGTGATATGATAATTTTAAATTCTTATATTTTTTAATTCCTAACAAAGTGTATTTTCTTGTTTTTAATTTTCAAAATCTCTGCTCTTTCCCTGTAGGATAGGGTCTCCATAAAAAAACCGCACCCGGATCAGCCTGGTGGATTCCAAAGTACAATAACTACCTTAAGGTGTCACTGCTAAGTTTTTTTTTATTTGAGTACTTTACTCTTGGTCATTTGTCATATTTTAACTTATAACTTGCCCAGATATTAGCGCTCAGATGAAACTGGGACCAGTTGTTCCAAAAAAAGGTTTTAAAATTCAAAAATGTTTGGTTTATTTGTACTCTTTAGCAGCTACCCTGGGACCCACTGGATTAATAATCACAAAAAATAGTAACTTACCTATCTAAATCCATGCCAGGAATATCCAAAATAACTTGCATATTGGTATTTCTTGAAAATTGTTTAAATTCAAAATCATTACTTTCTGGCTCTAACTTTACAACTGAAAAGTCAGAACTTTTATTTTCCGTAATTAGATCTTCAACCCCTTTTTTAACAAATTTTGTTGAAGAATATTTACCAATCTGCTCAAGTGCATCATTTTTAATAGAAAAAGAAGAAGGACATTCTTCCTCATCATACATGCTTTTCAATGTTATTTCCTGGAACCGTTCTGGTGATATCCCTTTAATTTGATCATTTTCCATTGTAAATTTAAATAACCGCCTTTAGCCAATGGTTTTAAGTAAAACACCAAAAACACAAATGAAGTAGTTTCTTTAACAAGTAACAGGTAAGTGCAGTAAATACTACAAAATCTATAAATCAATTCAAATAGGAGCAGACGTCTTGTAGATGGACAAGAAAAAGAGTGCACATTACACCTCTGATTACACTTAAAGTTGTTTGGAAAGATTGAATATTACCTTAAAATGGGATAATTTCCTTTTTATAAATGTTTTATTGGTTTTTTCTTTTGGTTTTCTGCCCTTTTTGGTACAATTTGCTAGCTCAGCTTAGACAAGACTAGCGTTTTAGGCGTGAACCAATGTTTATCTGGTTAGGTGCCCGTAATATGGGTACTAAGCAAGTTATGATCAGTTATTTAAATATATAAATATAGTACCTATTAATGAAAATATTATAAGGATGTTATGAATTAAATAAAAAAATTGTAAATGAGGACTGCATAAGCACTCGACATCCGGCAAAAAACAAACGTATAACTATCCGAAGAAGGATATTTAAAAAGGTGATCTGAAACTTCAATCAATATAGTAGCGAAAACCATGGGAACTAGTTTGGCATGGAGTCAATGGCATGTGCCGATTGGTTGGGGAATCAGTCACAGACGAAAGCCATTACGTAGTTTCCTATTCCTTTGGTAACGGAGATCTCTTGTATCATAATACACTCTACAGCCTGTCCCAGTATAGATGTTGCAAAAGACAAATGGACTAAAAATTTTTGAATTTTAAAACGGAATTTTGGGAAAATTTAAAATGGGATTTTATTATTTTTCCTAATTACAAAAGTTACAATACAAGTTCGATAAAATCTTTAAAATATATAAATATCAGTTGGTATTTTGTTCAAATTTAAAGGTAAATCCTAAGGTGATAAATATATCTCAGGAACCAAACGTGTCCGACTAAAAATTTTCAGATACGTATTACCATATTTTAAAAAATCAGCGACGGGCCCGTTTGGTAAATAAATACCTTATTCTGCCTCCTCCTATACACATATACACATATATAGTGCTGACTGGCTAATATGGTTGTCAAGCTGGTTTCATAAAAATTCAAGCATTCTCCGATTAGCGTCTTTCGTCGGCTTAATAATTTCTAGTCACTATATAAAAAATGGGTAGATTAGATTAGAATAGGGCCGGTATAACCCATGCACTGAAGCCGCTCGGCTTATTGTGCGCCCTGTTTTTTACGTCTGGGTGATGTCAGCCAGACGAGACCTACAGCTTAACGTGGGTTCCGGAACCACGGTCCTATGAACGACAACTGAGGACCTCGTCCCACCCAGGGGGCACTACTGAACCTACTAACTGAGTGGGGTCCGCATGTGTACGGTCGCGCAGGACACGGCAAAGTGTGTTCCGGCGCCCTGGTCCTTTGGTGGCCTTCAGCGTCGATACATTTTGTACTTTGTCCGTCTGGTGTTGAGCTAACCACTAAATTTCCGACCAACTTATAAATAAGTATTTGGCCTCAGCAGGATTCGAACCCACCTCATGTCCGTTGTGAGCCCAACTACCTGGCGATTTAACACACAAAAATGGGTAATTGTCTAGAAAGTTGCGGAACTCCGATTTTGACGAAATTTGGAATACAGGGGTTTGTTGGGGCGCTGATCAAAAAAGGTTCTTTTTTCGGAAATTTTTCGTTCTCAAGATATCCATCATCAAAGCTGAAATTCACAGTAACCTTATTTTTACTATATTCCCCCTTTTTTTCAGATACAATTCTTGATTTAAAGCTAAAGTGGCCAACAATATCTGATTTTCTTCTTTTAAAACCCCGTTTTTCTATGTATTTTACACCTTTTAACAAATAAATTGCGAAGCTTCACTTTAAAAACTCAGCAATCCATGCATATGTGAAAATTGATGGATATCTCAGAAAATTCCGAAAAAATCCTTTCAGATTCGTCATCAGCGTCCCAAAAACCCTGGTATACCAAATTTCGTCAAAATCGGAGTTGCCGCAACTTTCCAGACAATTATCAAAAAATGTGGCTGATGTTTAGGTGCCATCCGTCCCAATATATCGGGACTGTCACCATTATTAGACCCTATGCCCCGACGTCCCGATTTCATAGCGAAAAGTCTTGATTTACGATATATAACAAAATATTTAATTTCATATGAACCTCTTTATGAGAATTTATCAAAAAAATAAAAATAAAACAAAAACTTATTTTCAATTCCATCACATAAAATAAATTCAACGAATTTTTTTATTACTAGCAATCGATTTTGCAATATAGGTATAACTTTCAAATGCGGCTTTGTCCCAACTCAATTTAGACACAAAATAACTTTGCTCCTGTATAGAATACAAAAAAGGACCTAAGATGAAAAACGTTCTTTTGGACACAATAATTTTATTGGAAGTATTGGTAACAAGGTGTCACAAAAACATTTTAATTGTAAGTTTTTTTTTTAATCGCTCACACTGTGTTTGAGATATCAACACCATGTCAAAGTAGTAGTAAAAAAAGAAAGATAATATTTTGGTTCTAATTATTTTTAAATGAATTTGCCACTATCAGACGGCAAATAGTATGATGTAATTAATTACCTTCCATTGTAAGAACTATTAAAATTAATAGGTAGGCCAAAAATTTAGTTTAAACAACAACAATAATTAGAACAGAAATATTGTTATCTTTAAATATAGGTAGATATAAATTTTTTATTTCATTTCATTCAGAAACCAGGAATAATTGACACGTAGATCAATTTTAGGCGTTTAACCCCTAAAATTGATCATAGTGTAATATACATTTTGATGTAGAATTCAATAAAAAGTCAAAATTTGTTAAAATATAAAAATAAAAAAACATTCTTGACAACGAAAATTGTGTACATTTGAGAGATCTTGTTTATTTACTTTTATGTCGGCGGATGTGTCTTCTCAAATTACTTTTATCTCGTGTTTGATAACCACAATGATCGCATTTACACATAACTTCTCCGTGTTGTCTGGCAATATGCCTGTTCAAAGGACCTTTCTGTTTACTTTGATAATCACACTGACCGCATTTAAACATGTTCACATCTTTGGGGTTTTGATGTTGAAGTATATGAACATTTAAATTACCTTTGTGTCGGGTTTGAAAACCACACTGACTACATTGAAACTTATAAACTTCATCGGGGTATTGGTGTTGGAGAATGTGTCTTTTTAAATTTCCTTTTTCCGATGTTTGATAAGCACAATGACCGCATTTAAACAAAATAATATCCTCGGGGTTTTGATGTCGGCGGATGTGCCTTCTTAAATTACTTTTTTCTAGTGTTTTATATTCACACTGATCACATTTAAACATACAAACTTCTTCAGGGTTTTGATGTCGGAAGATGTGCCTTTTCATATCTGCTCTTCTAAATGTTTGATAAGCACAATGATGACATTTAAACATCTTTCTATCTTCAGGATTTTGATGCCGAAGTATATGCTGGTATAAACTCGACTTGTGAAGAGTTCGAAAATCACACTGACTACATTGAAACATATAAACTCCATCGGGGTTTTGATGTTGATGAAGTATGTGCATTTTCAAAGTTCCTTTTTCCCGTGTTTGATAAGAACAATGACCGCATTTAAACAAATTATTATCCTCGGGGTTTGATGTCGGCGCATGTGTCTTCTCAAATTACTTTTGTCTTGTGTTTTATAATCACACTGATCACATTTAATCATACAAACACCTTCAGGGTTTTGATGTCGGCGGATGTGTCTTCTCAAATTCGTTTTTTGTAGTGTTTTATAATCACAACGATCACATTTAATCGTACAAACTTCTTTAGGGTTTTGATGTCGGTGGATGTGTCTTCTCAAATTACTTTTTTCTTGTGTTTTATAATCACACTGGTCACATTTAATCATACAAACTTCTTCAAGGTTTTGATGTCGACCCATGTGTCTTCTCAAATTACTTTTGTCTTGTGTTTTATAATCACACTGATCACATTTAAACATACAAACTTCATCGAGGTTTTGGTGTCGGAGAATGTGCTTTTTCAAAGTTCCTCTTTTCCATGTTTGATAAGCACAACGATCGCATTTAAACAAACTAATGTCCTCGGGGTTTTGATGTCGGAGGATGTGCTTTTTCATATCTGCTCTTCTAAATGTTTGATAATCACATTGAGCGCATTTAGTGACTTTACTAGATTTTATTTGGTGACCAAGTGTCATTTTTATGTTATGTTTTGCTTAACTTGATCGTTATATTGATTTTCATTTTGAACTGGGAAATACTCATACTTTTTTCTGCCAAAGCAATGAACATACATCCTAAAAACAAAAAAAATAAGTAGTGCAAAGAAAATTCATGAGATATGTAAGCTTAAAAACGAAATTATATGACACAAAAAACATACATATGTATATTATTTTTATAGTTATTTTTATCTACTTATTGTTATAGTTTTTGTATATTTTTAGTTTTGTTTAAACCTTTATTTTTAGTCTGTTTTCATTGGTAGCTATTAAAATATGTCTGGTGGTATTTCTCAACGTTGTATTTGATTCTATCTACAGATTCTCCACGGATGGGGTTTAACAAGGGGACAAATGGACCAAAAATCTAATTTTTCGAAAAATAGTTATTCTTCATAAAAATGTTTGCTTGTAGAACAAGTAGGATTCACAAAGAAAATATGTTTATTTAGTATACAGGGTTCGCAAAAACTTAATAAAATAATAGTTTTCTCCAAGAGTAAATTACCTTTTTTCATTTTTAAGCAAAATATCATTTAAAACATTTATTTAGGATACCATTTTGAATGACTTTATTAATGTCACAGGGGTGAGATTCATGAAATGATTTTGGAGTTATCACAATTTAATTATTTTAAATTTTTATAATAATGACCTAAAAACCTGCTTTATCCTAATTTATACACAATACAATTTTTCAGCTGTAAACCAATGTAATCAAGGCATTTTTCCCAAATTATGGAATTCAATAAAAAAATTTGTTATTGTTTTCATTGATTACAAACATTTTTTTAAATAAATTTTCTAAATAAAAATTTGCTTCAAAATGAAAAATAAAGGTAGTTTACTCTTGAAGAAAAATCATGCGTTTTTAAGTTTTTGCAAACCCTGTATACAAAATCAACATTTTTTCTTTGTGAATCCATTTTTTTACAAGCAAAAATTTTTTTAAGAATTATTTTTTCCGAAAAGAGAAATTTCTGGTCAATTTGTCATCTTGTTAATCCTCCATGATAATTCATGGACAGTCTGTATACAAAAAGATTATTCTATATAATTTTATTTATTTTTTATTTTGTATATCCTACCTAGTTGTAGATTGTTCATGGTCTTCAAACTTAATGTTGATTTCCTCGTTTTTTATTTTCCACTCTTCAAAGCTATTTTTATTGGATTTTCTATTTTCATATGTTGCTGTGTGCATATCTTCAATTTTCACACCTCTGTCTTTTCTTCAGTGAAATCACTGGAAATATAAACAATAAATTTTTTTAAAAATGTAGGTAGGTTCCGCGCGTTTAATAAAGAGGCCACCGACGTCATCATTTTCTGCGCAAAATCTCCTCTAATTCCGTCATCCAGTATTTAAAATGTTATTTATTTTTTTAAATCAAATCTTTAAAATGCCTTCTTCCTAGGTAATGATACGAAGCCCTCAAAACCACGATTGAAAGAGAGTTACAAAAGATTTCGCGAAGATAATGATGACGTCGGTGGCCTCTTTACTAAACACTCGGACTTTACACGAGCCGGGGATTCTCGACATTGATAGATTCTCGCATAAAAAAACAGGTTTTCTGAGCGACATTTCGTTGATCACGCTGTACACTGTGACACTGTAAGTAAGATTCAACATGTTGTGGAGCTATTTGGTCACAATATGGCTCAGAAGCTCTATGTTCATATGATCTGTCTGATACACAAAGTAATAACGCTGAAAGAGCCACAGTATCTTACTGAACTTATAACGGACAGGAGAGACGCTCATCAAGTGAACATTCGCTTCAGAGATGCAATCTGTATACCTTATCACAGAACAGAATTCTTTAAATCATGTTTCCTTTTTCGTATGCCTCAAATCTATAACTCACTACCCCTTAGTTTTAAAAACTTAAGTGTACCTGTTTTTAAATCTAAAATATGCAAGCATCTATCAGAGAATAATATGTTATTGTTGTAGGTATATATGTATATATACATATAAGAGTAAACAATGTTTCATAAGGAAAGAATAATTAAGATTGGTGTTCCTCAGGGCACAGTTTTGGGCCCATTGCTTTTTGTTGTATATATAAATTCACTCCTGAGGCTGAACTTTATTGGCACATTGTTTCCTACGCTGCTGACTCGGCTATAATTTTCAATGGTCAGACCTTGGAAGAGGTGAGGCAGAAGTCGGTGGATGGATTTAAGTAAATTAAAAACTGGCTAGAATCTTATAAACTTAGCCTAAATATAATGAAGACAAATTATATGGCATTCTCTTTAACAGCAGCCAACCGACCATGATATTCAAACATACAAATAAGTGATAGTCAGATAAAGGAAGTATCTTAGACCAAGTATCTGGGAATTATGATCGACCAACATCTTAAATGGCATCCACATATTGAGTATTTATCTTGTAGAATTAGAAAAATAATTTATAAATTCTATGTTATAAGAACATTCTTAAAAACCAAAGAAATAATTACAATTAATAAGTCTCTTGTGGAATTAATATTAAGATATGGTATATTAGTGTGGGGTGGGTTATATAAAAATGCAATGCATAAATTAAATATAATTCAAAAATATATTCTAAAGGTAATACATAAAAAAACAGACTATGCCCCTAGGTCGGTCTATATAAGGTCACGACATTCGGCCATATTGCTTTGACGTGTTATGACGTCACATCTCCCATTTTTCGGCCATGTTGTTCAGTGCCGGAGATATACAGTTTATTGTATTAGTAGAACAACCGTTTATACAACAGTTTTTAATTATTATTAAGTTGTAAATTCTTTTACTTTAAATAAAAACATTTGGAATTACATCTTTCAACAAATATCACTACCAAAACAATGCAAAATGAAATGCGCAAATTCTAGACGCCACTGGATTGATCATCAGCTTTGATTTTACCCAGTCTTGCCAACTTTTCTCCGTGGAGTGCCCTTCCTTGCGTCCCCGACCTCGAACGGCCTAAAAGTTGAGGATATGTCGTAACCTTATAAATATAAACTAACCTTGCTGTGTCCATCAAATTTATTGTTTACTGAACAAACTCCTAATATAAGAACAATATATATAGTAACAATATGTACCTATCTGCATGTTAACGAATCCGCTCACAACACTAGAGCAAGAGCTAGAAAAATCTCTGCCTTCCTCAAAACATAAACAACATTAATTTAAAAAATTTTACTTATCTTGCACCGAAAACATGTTTTAACCTTCAAATTTGTGCAATTCCTTAATCAGTGATCACCGTCATTTTTGATTGTTTTTTATCTTTCTTTGTTTATTAAGCAAAAATGTAGATTTAAGACTTTGTATGTTACACCTAGGCGTCTTTAAATAGTATAGTTGTACTCACTGTAAAAATTTGGTTAAATAAATAAATAAATATTTTGTTCTAGTTTGTATATCTCCAGTTTTATTTGTATATTTTTAGTAAGTTTTTATTGGTGGTTATTAAAATACGCCTGGCGGTACTTTCCACCTTTGTATGAGCTGCCTATACAATAAAGATTATTTTATTTTAGTTTTTTATTTTTATTTAAACATACAAACTTATTCGGGATTTTGATGTTGGAGGATATGAGTTTTCAAACTTGCTTTTCTATTTGTTTGATGACCACAATGATAGCATTTAAAAATATTACCATTAACATTATTATCGGGATATTTATGCCCAAGTTTGTGCTGGTTTAAATTATACTTGTAAAGAGTTTCAAAATCACACTTATTGCATTTAAACATATTAACGTCCTCTGACTTTATAAAATGTCGGCGGATGTGTTGTTTTAAATTTCTTCTTTGCCATGTTTGATAATCACAATGATCGCATTTAAACATATTAACAGCCTCGGGCTTTATATGTCGGAGGATGTGGCTTTTCAAATATCCTTTTCTTCGTGTTTGAAAATCACAATGATCGCATCTAAACATTTTAACAAATTCAGGATTTTTATGTTGGCGGATGTGCATTTTTAAATGCCCTTTGTCTCGTGTTTGATAATCACAATATTCGCATTTAATTATATTAACTGCTTCGAGATTTTTGTGTCGAACGGCAATGTGCCTCTTAAAATGACCTTTTTGTATAGTTAGATAATCACATTGATCGCATTTAAGGATATTCACATCTTCGGGATTTTTATGTCGACATTTATGCCGGATTAAATTATGCTTGTAAACAGTTTGATAATCACACTGGTTACATTTAAACATACAAAGTTCCTCGGAGTTTTGATGACAGATATGCTTTTTCAATCCGTCTTTTCTCCATGTTTGATAAGCACAATGATCGCATTTAAACATTTTAACAAATTCCGAATTTTTATGTTGGCGGATGTGCATTTTTAAATGCCCTTTGTTTCGTGTTTGATAATCCCAAGGATCGCACTTAATCATATTAACTGCTTCAAGATTTTTGTGTCCAAGGACAATGTGCCTCCTAAAATGACCTTTCTGTATAGTTTTATAATTACATTGATCGCATTTAAAGATATCTTCGGCATTTTTATGTCGACGTTTATGTTGGTTTAAATTATGCTTGTAAACAGTTTGATAATCACACTGGTTACATTTAAACATGTCATCAGATTTTATGTAGTGACTAAGTATCATTTCTACATTCTGTTTTTGCTTGGTTTGATTGTTTAATTGATTTTTCTTTTCAACTGAATGATTCTCAGATTTTTTTCTCCCAAAGCAATTAACATTCATTCTAAAAACAAAAAGATTAACTAGTGTAATCATTCGCAGAAGAAATAGGCGTAAAAACGAAATTATATGACATGAAATACATAGGTATATTATATTATTCTGACCTTTTTTGTATAAAATGCATTTCTTTAATGCCCTCCCCTTTTATTTTTTGAACGGATCAATTTAACAAAGTAAAACTTTGGAATATGATATTGATGCATAAATACTATATTTTAGAGTGTAATTGACAGATGAAAATTTCTAGATGGCGGCTGGGCGCCCTTTTGGAAAAAGAATAAATGGAAAGGGGGTCTTGTGATATATCATTTAAAAGCTCATGACAAGTACTCTATAACCATAGAATATAAAGTCAATAACTTAACCTAATACAAAATGGCGGTACTTTAAAATTACCTAAATACCAATGAAAACTTACTAAATATATAATTATAAATAAAACTAGAAATAGGTCCAGTGCATTTCTTTAGAATCCCTCTTATTATTCATAATTATATATCTAGTAAGTTTTCATTGGCGGCTTTTAAAATACGCCTGGTGGCATTTTCCACCTTTGAATGTAATTTTGTTTATACAATAAATATCATTTTATTTCATTTTTTTATTTTTTATTTTGGATGTCCTACCTGTTTGCTGATTGGTCTTCAAGCTTGATGTCAATTTCCTCGTTTTTTATTTTCCACTCTTCAAAGGGTTTTTCATCGGATTTTATATTTTCATATATCACTGTGTGCGTGTTTTCAATTTTCACATCTCTACCCGAACTGTAAACAATAAAATGATTTAAATACATAACAAAAAAATATGCGTATTTACATTAGGTGTAAAACGAAAAGGAAATAGTGAAAATGAGAATAGTTTTATTTTCAAGTTTAATGATGTATACCCATGTCAAAAACAGGATGTATCAAAAAATCAAATTCTTTCAGAACTGTGATCAGCGTCCCAAAAAGCTCTCCAATACAAAATTAGAATAAAAGCACCAAAGGGCACACAAAGTAAAAGATTACCATAATTTTTTACCTATGTATATTATTTCTTTACCAAATCTTTAAATTGGTCCCCCTTCTGATTTTTATGGTTAAAATGTCTCACTGATTATTTACAAGGGATCTATATTGCAACCGAAAAATAATACTTTTTAAATTAAGTTAAACAAATAATTTAAAATTACCACTAGAGATCGACCAATATGACTTTTTTGGGCGATACTGATATTGGCTGATATCGGCAGACTTTTTTTTATTGATATTTTGCTATAAAATTAAACCAAGATTATATAAAACTGATTTATTTTCGAAAATAAAGTCAATAAAAATATACCATTACCATTAAATTCGGTTTAAGCAAAATACACTAAAAGAAAAGATAAAAAAACGTGCGAACGTTATATACTTAGCACCCCTACCAAGTAGTGTAACTAGTGAACAACTTTTTTCTTCGGCTGGGAACGTATATGAAAGTTCTAGAAATCATCTAACCCCAGAAAGAACAGAATCGGTAATTTTGTTACATTATAACTAACCAAAAATTAACTTTATTTACTAATTATTATTATGACAATTTATTTGTATGTTCTTCACTTTTTGTACTTTCAGAAATTTTTGTTTTTTTTTTAATAATATATCTACTTACAATGTTTTTTGTTTATTAATTATTTTATTTCTAAAAATGCTTTTC
The DNA here is from genome assembly GCA_014170235.1 of Listronotus bonariensis. Lineage (NCBI taxonomy): Eukaryota > Metazoa > Arthropoda > Insecta > Coleoptera > Curculionidae > Listronotus > Listronotus bonariensis. The sequence goes on along the minus strand of JACEGR010003783.1, from coordinate 15,219 downwards.
CCAGAATTACTTTAAGTCATGGAGCAAATTAGTTTGTTCAGAATTGATTTTATTATGAAAAAATCGTTTTAAACAATTATTACTAATTTTGGTCTCAATTTCTGCCGATACCAATATAGGCCAATATATTTCACTTTCTATATCGGCCGATACCGATATCGGCGTTGATTGCCGATAGTACCGATATACCGATACTGATATCAGTATCGGTCAAACCTTAATTACCACATTGACCTACCAATCTAAATCCATGTCGGAAGAATCAGAAATATCTTTCATTTTAGTACTTCTTGGAGAGTATTCAAGCTTTAAAGCATTGCTTATTGGCTCTAATTTTACCAAGAAAAGTTGGAAGTTTTATCTTCCAAAATACATCACCCATATCATTGTCTTCCTCTTTTAATTCCGAAATTGGAAAACTCAAAGTATCATTTTTTCTAAATAAATTTTCTAGATCATCAGCTTCTTTTTTAACCACTTCTACTTGGGAACAAGTACTGATTTCTTCAGATTCTTCCTTTTAATAGAAATAGATGCAAAAATTCCATAACTCTTTTGTTGCTTCCACTTACGAAAACAAAATTTTCAATATTTTTGCGACTCCTTTGTAATGGGTTTACTTATGGATTCTTTTGATTTTAAATGGTACCCATCAAAAATTAACATAAAAATGAGAACACTCCTCACTCAGCCAATTTAAGATGAACAAAAGTTGGGTTAGATGTTGGATGTTTCTAAATAAGGACTTTCTGGCAACCGATAGTCGGAAAAAACAACAAAAATATTAATTATTCGAACTAAGCCTTTTCAATAACTCTATCTGAATTTACAGAAGTGTTTGTGTATTTAAATAATATATTATTTGGCTTTTCTGCAGAATAAAGATATTTGGTAAATATTTTAAGAAACTTAGTCATTTTAAATTTTTATAAAGGGCTATTCTTTTCAAAATTTTTTATAAAGGCTGCGCGTTTAAAAATACAAGCAGAAAATCCGCTGACACGTCCATATGGTGATTTTGTCAGAATTTTTTGGTTGATACTACGGTTGTGAAGGTCACTCATCACTCATCACTCATCATCTGTTTGTGGGATGGCAAGTGGATTGGATAATGGATAATAATAAACAATTTTAATTTTATTATGTAAAAACCCACTTTTGTAATGCAATGAAAATAAAAATCTTATTATTTTGGGCTTTTTGAAGTTGAGAATTATGCAGGTACTATTTTTTTAAAGAACAAAATTGTTTGTTTTTAATAGCGTTCATCCAGTGCTTTGACCCTAGCATCAATTTGTCAAAATGCTCCTTTGACAGAATTAAAGTGTTTTTCATCATCATGTTGGCTATAAACTTTTCTTTGTAAAAAAAAATTTCTAACCCAAAACCTATGCCTTCTTTTTGTCTTTTCTGTCGTATTGAAAGTAGGATCAATCGATCAATATCTTTTTTTTTCTCCAAATATCATATTGAAGTAACTAATTAAAATAAGTGTAGTTAATGTCGTCCATAACACTTTTATTTAAAATTGATCTTTAACGTCTTGTCTTATCCTTTAAACCGGATGTCCATGAGAGCGGTTTTCCGCTCGCGGATGATAATTCAGCGTTGTGATTGGCGAGAAAAGCATTTTAAATTTGCACTAACCAATTACAACGCTGAATTATCAATCCGCGAGCGGAAAACCGCTCTCATGGACAGGTGGCTTTAAGCAACAACTCATTAAGCTCATCAACTAGTTCAAGGGTATAGTTCCTGGCTATTAATTTGAAAAATTCGTACAATCTAGTGGAAAACGCAATAAAGTTAATTGCTTTTAAAATTTGCCCTCGTTCCACACGTAACAATTACAATCTATTTCCCCAATGGTTTTCGCTATAAATAAAAACCGCTGATATGTCATTAGTCATTCATAACCTGACAGTTGTAGTTGTCTGACAGTTGTTTGTTATAAATTAATTTTTTGAGTTTTTAATGATCGATGATCGTCGATTCGCAAATCCAATTTTGTTATTTTACCGTTAGTGTGTTGAGGTATTTACTCAACTTTGTGGTTGTTTTGCTAAGTCTATTTTTTTAAATAAACAATTAAAGTTGTATGTATATTTTCTGGTTACTCCGAGTTTAAATAGTAGGAAGAAATGTCTGAAAATTTAAATTCAGACAATACTTTATCTCACCCTTTGGTGACCAATTAAATTATCATGATTCGCCTGATATTATCTCCAATATTAAGTTAGAGCCACAAGATTCTGAAGTCAGTGCCATAGTGTCTACACAGGACTCCCTTTTAAGGTAAACATTAGGGTAGACTTTATCTGGCAGAAGTAATAAGACCATTCTAATTATTCCCTTATAAATTATTTGGATCCCATTTCTAAAATGAAGTGTCTTAGAGTCCAGAATGCAGAAGCAAGCAAGGATCCTGATTTGTTAAATTCTAACCACAAAATTCCACAAATTTGGCTGTGGGATTCTTAGGTCAGAAGGTGGGATTTTTGTCTACTAGTTATTTTTTTCTTTTTATTGCCCAAATAAAGCATCACTTGTTGGAATAAGTTTGGTTCTACTTAGTTAAATAAAAATTTCCAATAAACAAGAGTTGAAAATAAATTTGACATTGATATTCAGGATCCATACTTGCTTTGGACTGCCTTTCTAAAATAATAATACACATGGGGGCTTAGTTCCAAAGTGTACAATTTTTGTCTATTTTATTTATAACTAAAATGAAATAAATATTTTTTGGGTCATGGCAAACCTACATTCGTAACAGAGTATTCAAATTGAAGATATGTTCTGTATTGATTTGGCGGATTCATTTGATAGATGTTATTTATTAGGGTACACGCAAATTCAATAAGATATAAGATCTCAATTAACAAAAACAAAACCAGATATCATAAATGAAAGTACAAAAATGTTATTTATAAAATATCATATGAATGTGATAAATTTTATATAGGTGAAACCTGTAGACCATTAGCTAAACGCATAAAAGAACACAAAACATACATTAAAAACACAGACTTTCACAAATCTAAAATTTGCCAAGACACATTTGAAAACAATCACAGAATAAACTGAAATGCTTCAAGTATTTTAGCAAAGGAAACTTGTTCTAAAAACGCAAAATTAAAGAAAGTGGGTACATATTATTAAATAAAGATAAATGTGTAGCATCAATATCGGTTAATTTAAATAACTCATGGTTAGCTAGATGCTGAAGTATCTTTAGGAAAACTAAAAATAAACTAGTTCATCACCTTTTTGTATTATAAACAATAAATACACCAGCAACCAGTTATGTAAGTCACTATGACACTATAACCAAACAAACATATTTGACATTTAATGTCAACTTTCAGAATTTCCTAAACATAAAGCTAAAATTTAATAATTTTTAAAACCTAAATAATAGTTTTTTTTAAATTTTTAATTTTATTTAATGTTATCTTGACAACGGTGGCAGACTTGTCACCGAAACGTCGACTTTAATGGTGAGTTTATAAAAAAATTTAGCATTTATCATTTAACATTTTACATTTAAGATTTAGCATTTAGTAATTTAGACACTGTTCATAAAAATATTAAAATTAGATGTTTGGTCATGCGCATTGTAATGATATTTGACTTTTGACAGAAGACAGCCGCTTGCTTGTCAGTAATAACATTGATCCCATTACAAAAACTTTATTAATTTCACAATTCGGCGAGTCCATCTTTAACTTAGCGCAGATCAAAACAATAATAAAACCAAAATATATCAAATTATGACATTACAGAAAACATTCCGACATTTGACAGGTTTTGACATGCGAAGTCGAATTTTCATTTAGCATTTAATTTAAGAAGATAAAAGTTGGCCAACTCTTAAATGATAAATGTTAAATCCTAAATGTTAAATGAGTTTTATGAACATCTACATGAATCACCATAAGCCGAACTTTTGTTAAATACTAAATGTTAAATGTTAAATTAAATGCAAAATTTTTTTATAAACCCACCATAAGTGTTTTAGTTACTTATTTTAAAATTTTTTTGGACTTTTTGGTTTTTAATTCTGAATTGGCGTGTACCCAAATAAATAACATTTATTAGAGTATTCAAACTTCAAGAAAGAATAAATTACATTCAGTTTATAAGTTCTTTGTTTTTTGTTTTTATTAAATGTGGTCAAATTAGAGATTGTAAACTTATGAACTAGCCACCTCAATTATTCCTTTCCATCTTTATACCAAGTGCCAATCCAAGTGCCAATGAATTTATTAGAAATATCAAAAATGAGACTTGGTATAGGTAAATGGTCTCATCAAAGGAGAGTTAACGCATATTTTTCTCTTTTAAGCCTACTTGATTTTTTAAAGCTATTTTTAAAATTGCATCTAGGTGGCCTTGATTGGGTGCAAATTAATCTAGGTCAGAGATATTGGACCAATGGCACGTGAAGTAAAACTTGGGCAAGCGAGTATATTGATGTTTATTTTGTTGTTAATATGAACATGAACACACTAAGGTGAAGTGGAAGTTTGAAGTTGATGACTCCTCAAATTTTTCTCCCTAAAAGTGTTTTATGGCAAGCCAAGGACATCATTTTACATTTTTGTACAAAAATGGCACGTTTATATGAAAACGTTCGCCATCCCTGGGCTAGGTGATGTTAGAAAATTGCAAAATTATAGTGACTAATATAAAAGATGAGAATAAAACCTATGAATAAAACAATTTGGCAAATTGACATTTCTGTGTCTAACTAGTATTTTTCAAATGGCAACCCTTTTTAGACAAGCACTTTTTGAATAAAGGATTTTTTGAAGAATCTAACGATACCAATTTATTCGTGAACAGCCTTAAAAATAGAGTCATAAATAAAGGATCATAGCGACCTAGATTCAATACTACAAATGACTCTCAAAGTGTGAAAATATACAGGGTGTTCCATTTAAAAATTCAGAATGATAATCTGTCATATCAAACCAGACTTTTGCTCTGTGGTCTGAAAACCTTGGAACGTCGGAGGTGGGGTTCTGTGGTTGTCTTTTTATTTAAGATTTTAAATGGAATTGTAGATTGTGGGTACACTAACTGAGTCTATTCTCTTTCATGCACCTCTAAGGCACACAAGGCCACACCTTCTATTTTTCGAAGTGACTCACCAAACTAACAATGGTCTCAGCGCATTCATTGATCATATCTTGAGGAACTACAACCGGCACTACTCTGACATCGATCTTTTCGATACAAGTCTAAGTTCCTTAAGTCCGTTTTACAATCGGCAAGTTCTTTCTGCAATTTTGTTGCAGCAACTTTCTTTCAACAATAAACTTGCTGCAAGTTTATTGCAGATTCGTTTTACAGTCGGCAATTCGCTTTTTAATACTGCAAAAATAGGGCAAGGTACCAGTGCAAAAATATGAAAATAAAGTTAGAACCTAACCTAGCTATTGCCGGTATTTAGAATAGCTGTTAAAAATGAAAAATCGAACGAAAAAGAGCCACCGCGGCTACAATTTGCCTCATTCTTGCTGCCGCTACTTTCCTGGGGGATGAAAATTCAAGAAAAAAGCAAGAAGGTGGTCACCAACTAGTAACTTTAGGGGGGTTGGTACCACTAAAATAACCAAATTTTTCCCAGACTTGCAGTTGCAACTGCAAGAAAAATCGGTCCAACTGGTAAAGTTGCAAGTCGCAATAAAGTTGCAGAATATGCTGCCAGAAATCAGCTGTTCGCGTACTGCGCATGCCTACCACAAGTTTCTTGCAAGTTGCAGAAAGAACTTGCCGACTGTAAAACGGACTTTAAAGAGACAATTGCAGCTCCGCGTCTTTTGGTCGTTGTAAAGTCCGTTTTGAAGCACTTTTTCAATTTTAGTTTATGTTCATTGTTTTTAAATTATTTTTGTCACTGATAATATAAGGCTTTATTTTTTTCTTGTGTGTTCTTTAACTGTTTAAATTTATGTGATATTTGTATGTTATTTTAGATTTATATTTATTGTTATTGTACATTTTAACTTTAGTTATTACTTTTTTTTCTTTTACCATTTAGAATGTTTTTATTCTGTAGTGTACATTTGTAGATTTAAAAAAATTGATTCAATTTTCGGTTAAACCGGAAGTAACCAGAAAGTGAGAAGTATGGCGAAAACTCTTCTTTTCTATACCATTTATTTATTTATTAAGTATATGGGATTCGCCATTTTTACAATGACTATTACAATTATTGAAAAAAATAACTACAAAATTTAATTAAGCTACAATTAGATAACTAACTAACAAATAACAGGTACATATGGGCAGATCAAAAATATTTATATACAAATCACAAAAAGATCACAGCTACAAGTAAAGTACTAATTTATTAAGGAACCATATGATTGATCTTAGATTTAAATTGAGACAATGTGCTGTTAAAAACATCCACTCGTGTACCAAAGGTGTTCAGCACACGAAGAGCTCTATCCATTGGTGAGTGCAATCCATAGTTTGTGGTATGAGGGCGGATATGGTATAAATTAAAATTCCGAAGATTACGAGAGGGAACATTAAGTTGAACAAGTGATAGAAGGTCGGGACAGTCAATGAGACCATTAGATAGCTTAAACACAAAACAGAGATCATAAACTTGACGTCTATGCTGTAAAGTGTGTAGACTTAGTTTTCTCAGTAAATCAGAGCGGTGGTAATTCTCCATCCTTACTCCAGACTTGTATGCGGCAAACCGCAAAAATTTGTTCTGGACCCTCTCCAGCATATCAGAATGAACAGCAGACTGTGGTGACCATACCACAGTAGAATATTCCAAAATTGGCCTAACCAAGGAGCAGTACAAAAGTCTGGCGGTGGCAAGTGAGAATTCAGAGCAGCTTCTATGTACAAAACCAAGCATTCTCATACCCCTAAGACTAATCTTATTAATGTGCTCCGCAAAGCTAAGATTTTCCGCAAACCAAACACCTAGATCTTTAATTTTATTTACATAGCCCAAGCTTTTATTATCTATGACGTAAGATGTATTAAATTTCTTCGCACCCCTAAAAACCTAATATAATTACATTTCCCAATGTTAAGTAGAAGATTATTGTTCAGTGACCATTCACATAGAGCATCCAAGTCTCTCTGAAGGATCACTGCATCCCTCTGACACTCAATCCTACTGTACATTTTTAAATCATCCACGAAAAGACCTTAGAATGTCGCAACTCCCATTTACCCATAGCAAGTCTCATTTTGATATGTTTGATACTCTTGAAGTTATGGCTTGTCACATTTTTTTTAATTATAAAAAAGTTGGTTCTTTGGGTGCATTGTTTATTGTTTAGCCTAATAACATTATTTTATATTAATTATTTTTAGCACATCAAAAGACTGGGAACACTGACACAGGAAGTGAAACAAGAGATCAATTTAGGAATTCAAACAGAGGAATTGAATATTAAAACAGAAAATGAGGAACATGGGTAAAAAAACTACAGTGTGTCCGCCTAAGTTCTCTACATATGGAAAACTTTTTATTATTAATTTTGTGAATAAAAGTTATTCTTTATAAAAAGTTTTGCATGATATAAAACCTAAAATGCCATCATTAGATATTAATTTTTTTCTGTAGTGTACGAGGTATCTCAAATAATATGAATTTTGTTCAAGAGGAAAGTACCCTTATTTTTGAAAAATATCGAAAATGTTTATTAAGGGTAAATGTTAAGAAATAAAAATAACTCTTAAATATGCAAACTTGTTTATTTACAAGAAAAAAGTTCTTCATTAATTTTTTATGCGATAACATGCGTATCTGTGATTTTTCGCTATTTTGACAATTATTAAGCTTTCTTTAGATAATACATTTCGAAATAAGTATTTACAAATGTACAAATTTAAATTTTCACCGTTTTATCATAAAAAATTAAAAGAAACATTTTTCTTGCAAATGAATGAGTTTGTATATTTAGGAGTTATTTTTATTTCTAAACATTTTTCCTTAATAATAATTTTCGATATTTTTAAAAATAAGGGTACTTTCCTCTTGAACAAAATACACATTTTTTGAGGTACCCATCTATATAATTGAAAAAATCGAATATCTAATTATTGCTTTTTGTGTTTTAGGCTATTTTTTCGTAAAATTAATAATAAAAAAGTTTCTCATATGTAGAGAACGTATATGAATTCCACTAACGGTGTTTTTTTATTTTTACTCTTGTTTGTTTTGGAAATTTTTCAAAAAAAACACCATTGTTTTTTGAGATTTCTTTGTCGGATGAACTGTTTTTGCGTAAAAAAATAAAAACCGGTTATGATGCATTGCATGATGCATGAAATTATTTTAAACTAGTTTTTATGCGAAAACCGTGCATCAGGCGAAGAAAAGTCAAGAGGTCAAATTTTTAGCAAAAAAATTAGGATTTAAAAAACAATTTTTATTTTTGGAAAAAGCTATGGCATACAATGTTTTTTTTTTGAATAATTTTCAGTATTCAGCCCGTACGGATGCCACTGGTGAAAATATTTAAAAATGTTAGGTGTGTTTGGCATAACGAAAAGTTACAATTAGTTTTAACTTTTTCCGTTTGGTATCGCCAGTGTAATTCAAATTCAGGACTAGGTGTTTTACATCCAGACCTTGATATAACCAAAGTCGGTCTATATAGGGTCTCGACATTCGGCCATATTGCTTTGACGTGTTATGACGTCACATCTCCCATTTTTCAGCCATGTCGTTCAGTGCCGGAGATTTACAGTTTATTGTATTAGTAGAACAACCGTTTACACAACAGTTTTTAATTATTATTAAGTTGTAAATTCTTTTACTTTAAATAAAAAACATTTGGAATTACATCTTTTAACAAATATCACTTCCAAAACAATGCAAAATGAAATGCGCAAATTCTAGACGCCAGTGGATTGATCATCAGCTTCGATTTTACCCAGTCTTGCCAACTTTTCTCCGTGGAGTGCCCTTCCTTGCGTCCCCGACCTGGAACCGCCTAAAAGTTGAAGATGTGTCGCAACCCTATAAATATAAACTAACCTTGGTTATAACTAGTTTTAACTCAACTACATTATTTTCGAGGTCGTGAAGTTAGGTACACAAGAAACCCAAATATGTAAAAATTAAATTTATTTGTTTATAAATAAAAGCTTAAAATCGTTTTTGAATTTTTGACATTTGTGACATAACTCAGTTAAACGCGTTTGGCTTCAAATTTTTTAAAACTTTTTTAACTTATTTACACTTTTTAGTCCTCTACTACAATCCGCTACACTACACTACACTTTTCACTATGCCAAACACACCTGTTCTGTCAAAAAAATCTATTCACGCTTAGTAGGTTTGTGCCAAATTTCATAAAAAATTCTACATACAGTTTCAAAGTTATGATAAGAAAACGATTTTTTCTTAAAATCTTAACACCCCGTAGCTTAAACAGGAGGTTTAGGACATATGTTGATATAAACTTTTCCTCCTAAAATAGGCCGAGGAATTATTCCCTGTATCTTAATTTAGTCATCAACTAAATTACACCCTGTATAACTTTTTCAGTAATCAGTCTTCATTCATTGGTAAATCCACAATATTGGAAAAATCAGAGAATTTTGTAACATTGCCAGAATTTGAACAGACTTCAGATATAACAGGCACAAAAATTTTAAATGTGAAATCTAAAAGCTCCTTGGATATGCCAGAAAAAAGGTAGGAACTGCACCTTACTTTTTTTTATCTTTGGACAAACCACGAAGGCTTAAAGCCTAAATACTAACGTACCGTGGGTGTCTTAAGCGAGGTAAGAGGGAGTTTGTTGACACGGGACTTAAATACTTGAAGATTTGGGGGGAAGGAAAGACCTCCGCGGGCAGCAGGTTCCACAATCTAGAAACTCTAGGGATAAAAGAACGAACAAAGTGAGAAGTTCGGGGCCTGTCCAGTTGGACCGTATAGGGATGCATACGCGCGGAACCACGAGTTTCTCTGTTGGGAACCGTGAGTGGAGGAACTATACTGGACAATTCTTCAGAGCAGAAGCCATGGAAGTACCTATAAAAAGCGATAAATCCCCCACAGCCCGACGATGGGCAAGAGAGGGAAGCCTTTCTGTAAGTGAAGGATCATTAATGAGACGAATAGCTCTTCTTTGAATAGAATCAAGAATGCTTAGGGTTGTGGGGGACGCCATGCCCCAGATATGAGAACAATATTTCATGGGAGGTCGGATTTGGGACACATATAAAGTGTATAAATTAGAAGTGGAAAAATACTTTTTGGCTCGAAAGAGAAATCCAAGCTTTTTGAAGCTGCCGTGGCTATAGATACAATATGTTTATGCCAGTTAAGGTTACTTTCAAATGTGACGGCCACAAGATTGAAGGTGTCTTTGCTCTGTAAAACTTGGCTGCTCATAAATAGAGCATGAGTATTTGATGACTCTTTTCGCGACAAGGAACATTTTCTGGGACACCCTGTATATGAACTGTGTTTAAATACATTACGCCATTTTCATAAAACCTTTAAATCTAGAGTATCCAGGTTTGGCATGCCGCTTTTCTTAATAAACTTCCCTCCTATGGTCTTTCAACTAAACTCTGTACTTGGCTCTCTAGTTATCTATCTGATCGACGTATATCAGTTATTGTGGACGGCCATTCTTTAAGCTTTCACCAAGTAAATGCTGGAGTCCCTCAGGGCTCAGTTCTGGCACCAACATTGTTTCTTCTTCACATCAACGACCTTCTCTCGTCCACAACTAATTCCATTCATAGTTTCGCCGACGATAGTACCCTTCACTCCAGTTTTCAGGTTCCTAAACCCACCACTAAACCTGACTTGGAAAACAAACGCAGAGCGATGCAGATATCTCTTTCGCAGGATCTTAATTTAATACTAGATTGGGGCGCCAAAAATCTCGTTCATTTTAAAGCATCGAAAACACAATCATGTTCCTTGTCGCGAAAAGAGTCACCAAATACTCATCCTCTACTTATGAGCGGTCAAGTTTTAGCAGAGCAAAGACACCTTCAATCTTGTGGGCGTCACATTTGAAAGTAACCTTAACTGGCATAAACACATTGTATCTATAGCCACGGCAGCTTTAAAAAAGCTTGGATTTCTTTTCGAGCCAAAAGTATTTCTCCCCTTCTAATTTATACACTTTATATGTGTCCCAAATCCGACCTCCCTTGGAATATTGTTCTCATATCTGGGGCATGGCGTCCCCCACAACCCTAAGCATTCTTGATTCTATTCAAAGAAGAGCTATTCGTCTCATTAATGATCCTTCACTTACAGAAAGGTTTCCCTCTCTTGCCCATCGTCGGGCTGTGGGGGATTTATCGCTTTTTTATAGGTATTTCCATGGCTTCTGCTCTGAAGAATTGTCCAGTATAGTTCCTCCACTCACGGTTCCCAACAGAGAAACTCGTGGTTCTGCGCGTATGCATCCCTATACGGTCCAACTGACAGGCCCCGAACTTCCCACTTTGTTCGTTCTTTTATCCCTAGAGTTTCTAGATTGTGGAACCTGCTGCCCGCGGAGGTCTTTCCTTTCCTCCCAAATCTTCAAGTATTTAAGTCCCGTGTCAACAAACTCCCTTTTACCTCGCTTAAGACACCCACGGTACGTTAGTATTTAGGCTTTTAGCCTTCGTGGTTTGTCCAAAGATAATAAAAAAATATATTATGGGGCACCCTGTATAAACAAATAAAAAACGGCCTGAAAATCGACTTACTAAAAAGCTAAAAATAATAAATAATAAACATTTTAAAATGAAGTCGGTTAATAACATACCTAGTATGATATACAGGGTGTTACCAATTTTGGGGTAACATTGGAATCTCGGAAACGGTAAGAGATACAGGATTAGTTAAATTTGGGCAAAGTTGCGCATTTTATGCTTAACAATGTCCCGTTTTAAAAATTTAAAATTTTGCAACCCTTCCAGAATTATCTGGTAAAATCGAAATTTTGCAAAAACAGTTTTTTTCTCATTTTATTTGAGGAGATACTTTAATAATAATAATAATATGCTTTATTTCCACAAATCATTGTTACAACGACAAAGAAACGTCACTACAGAATAAATAAAAAAATAGTTTAAATTTACATTCATTTAAAATCATTTCATTTGTTAAAAACAATTAAAATAAAACAAAAATACAGGTGGTGATAAAATCATTAACAGACATCACAATTAAAATATCTAGTAATAGTTGAACAGATTATGATCAATAATTAAGAAATTTAGTTAAATAGTTAAAAACAGTTAAAATGATACAAAAATACAGGTGGTAATAAAATCATTAACAGACATCACAATTAAAATATGTAGTAACAGTTTAACAGTCTATGATCAATAATCAAAATTAAAAGAGTAAAAACACTTATCCTGCAAGAACTGTATCACAGCCCTTCGAAATTTATCCTTGTTCTCTATTTCACACAAGGTAGGTGGCAAGGATTTATAAGCCTTGACAGCACGGTAATAAGGTCCTCTCTCAAAGAACGTTGAATTATGAGAAGGAATACTAAGATCACTCCTGCCTCTGGTGACAATTGTCATTGAGTTGGAATAAAAATCGGAGTTTACAGTGAATAAATGGGGATTTTTCTTCACAAACATTACTAAGGCCAAGAAATATAGACTAGGGACAGTTAAAAAGCCTAGGCTATTAAAATAGGGTTTACAAGAAGCTCGAGGATGCACTTTAAGTATGCATCTGATAATACGCTTTTGGGTTTTAAAACAAACGACACATTATCATTGGCCACTTTTTGTGTTCTATAAAACGATGCTATTAAATTTAAGATCAGACTTTTTGTCCTGGAGCCAACATCATCAACTTTGTTTTTTTAGATAGGCGGAATACTTTTTTCACCCTTTCGGGGTCATCCCACCCAGGTCCGACGACCGCCCCCTAGGTGGTGCACTGCAGCCTGAAGGCTTATTGTACCTTGACCCCTACTTCTTCTCATTCACACACCATTCATTCCATAACTTGATGGTTGCTTGCTCGGTCCGCATCCCCGAGCAGAATACCGTGTGCCGTTGCCCAAAACACTGCTGTCGCCGGACACCCATCCAAATTAGTGGGCGCGCATTCCACTGCTTAACTCCGGAGATCGACGCTCGCCGATACAACCGAAGCCGCCACAAGCGCGCCGGCGGAATACTTGGTTTTAAACTTAATAAACTCGTGATTTTAATTCCTACATTCAACGATATATCACTTATAGAACTTTATCTTAACCTGTTATAAAAAAAATTGATGCATACTATCTGCGAACGGAAATTTCCCCGAACGTTTGAGAGAAAATCGTTATATCAATGGTCAAATAGTGAATGATGGTTTTCCGGTTCGAAACGTCGCATAAATGTAAAGTGTAATATATCAGGGGGAGCCAAGTTCGACGCTTTTATAGGAAAGTGATTTTTTCTGTACGTTTTGCACAAAATCAGAGCCCTTGTTAGCGTGGTGTAGGCGAGACTTGTTTGTGTTAGTTAAAATTTTAGGAACAAAAAACTAAGTTTGGAAGATAAACAAGGTGGTTACAGCTAAAAATTTATAGTTACGTTTCCAAGTTATTATCATCATTTAGCAGGAATTAAATGTGTGTGGGATGTGAAATTTAAGGAAAAACCTATTTGTTTGTGTATAAATTTTATTTAGTGAAGGTGTTATTTTTTTACTTTAACAAAGAGGTAAGTTTTTTAAAAACTAGTATATTATGTTAACGTGTAGGAAAAGCGATATATTTCGGTCGATGGTGGGTTTTCTGGACGAGGCTTTACCAGAGTCCAGATTCCAATATATGTATTATATATATTTGCTATATATACAGAAATAAAATTAGATCAAGTAAATAGGTGGTCTCCCCATACAAAAACGATGTATAGTCATAAACGGCCGCGGCGCAAGATTGTTATATCGCCCGGACTTGCCTAATTTAAGCATAAACAGGAAGCATGTTGAAAGGAGTGGTCAGATAATGAATGGGCAATGCGCACTATTATTTCTAACGTTGAAGAAAATGTAGAATTATTTTTAATTTGGTTCACCTTTTCACATTTATGTTTATGGCGGATATTTATTAATTTAATATTATACTGATGTGTAAAATATTGTAAATAATAATTTTTATATAGCATTATATAATTTTAATTTTTAAATTATTTTCAGACAGTTTTTTTATTACAAATAGCTATTAACCAAGAAGGTTTGGATATGTTATGGAATTTAGATATTTTAGGCGATAAGATTAATAAAATTATGATTTTGATGGTGTAATATATAAATATGTTTCGCTGAGTGAAAAAAAAAATGGTTCAACAACGCAGAAAACAATAATTTATTTTTTTCTTTTGACTTAAGTGTGTGTATAACTTTTGAAAGAATAATTTTATACTGTAAAAACCTTTTTTTTGTAGAATAAATGAATTCCCTTTAAAAATGTATATTGTTTCCAATCTATCTATATTTATTTTTTTGTTCCGTTTCAAAATTGCAAAGTAGAAAAGGAAATATAAAAAATATATATCATTGTTTAAAGCTTGATTATTCGAAAATGGCCCGTCTGGCGAAAATGTTCGAAAAGACGTTTTTGTTGGCATTTTAATTTCCTAAAGATATATGTGCAGATTTTGTTTTCCCGGGGGCCGGTTTCATGTCCGGTGGCACTGCGGCCTGAAGGCTTATTGTAACAAACTTCCGTTTCAGATTGCCCGTCTTTCTGTGATTGGATTGGGGAGCCAAAAATCTCGTTCATTTTAATGCATCCAAAACACAATCATGTTCCTTGTCGCGAAAAGAGTCATCAAATACTCATCCTCTGCTTATGAGCGGCCAAGTTTTACAGAGCAAAGACACCTCTCAATCTTGTGGGCGTCACATTTGAGAAATAACCTCAACTGGCATAAACACATTGGTATCTATAGCCACGGCAGCCTCAAAAAGCTTGGATTTCTCTTTCGAGCCAAAAAGTAGTTGGAGATATGCTCTATATTGGTTAGGCGGATTCATTTATTGGATGGTCTTCTTGTTGAGTACACGCCTGGAAAAGAATGGGACCGCTTCGGTCCTGGTCCCGGGGTAGCACGAGCTGACCCTGTTCAGCCCTATTGACCCCTATGAACTGGCCGATCGCCTGAAACAAAATAAAGAAAAACCCCCAAAAAACCCAAAAAACTCTAAGTAAAAACGACGTTTCGGTGGCAAAGTCTGCCACCGTT